>VXBA01005019.1:348108-399478 GCA_013399895.1 Serilophus lunatus
AGGGAAGGGAAGGGAAAAAAGAAAGCCAATCAGGTCCTGAGCTGCATTGTGAGCAGCAGGTGAGGGAGGGGATTCTGTCCCTCTGCTCTGGCAAGACCCCAGACTTCCATCCCAGGAAGGACATGGAGCTGTTGGAGCAAGTCCAGAGGAGGCACCAGAATGCTCAAAGTGATGGAGCCCCTCTGCTCTGGAGACAGGATGGGAGAGCTGGGGGTGTTCACCTGGAGAAGAGAAGGCTCTGGGGAGACCTTGGAGCCCCTTCCAGAACCGGAAGGGGCTGCAATAGAGCTGGAGGGGACTTGGGATGAGGGCCTGGAGTGATGGGACAAGGGGGATTGGCAGCAAACTGCCAGAGAGGGCAGGGTTAGATGGGATATGGGGAAGAAATTCTTCCCTGTGAGGGTGGGGAGGCCCTGGTACAGGCTTCCCAGAGAAGCTCTGGCTGCCCCATCCCTGCAAGTGTCCAAGGCCAGGTTGGAGCCACCTGGGATAGTGGGAGGTGTCTCTGCCCAGGGCAGGGGGTGGAACTACATGACCTGAAACTATGTGAGGGGGTTGGAACTACATTAAGGTCCCTTGTAAACCCAACCATTCCATGGTTCTGTGATTCCAAGGTGATGGGAGGTTGGTGGGGGCCGTGGTGGCAGTTCAGCCTCCCCTGTGTGGGGCTGGGGCTGTTGGCTCTCCCAGGGGTGTCTGTGGGGGCTGCAGGGCGCACACGGTGCTGCTTCACTCTGCACATTTCCAGTTTGGGGAACCACCTGCCCTCCCTTCTGTGGTGGCACAACTGACATATTTTTGCAGTACAGGCCTATGCCTCCTTTTGCAGTGAGATCAGTGGTGGCCTGGGCTCAGCCCTGTGGTTTGTGAGATGGTCCCAAGGTGAAGTCGGATGCTCTCCTGCTGAGAACAGACCCCTTGGAGAGCACTGAGGGGCTTTGTTTGTCTCAGCACACAAAGCAAGCTTGTTTAACAAACACTTGACAAACAAAACCGACCTAAAATTAGAATGCTTGTTTCATGAATGAAAGCTTACTATGAAAATAAACATTTCTAGGGACAATAGAAGAAACTTCTTTCAAAGCGCGCAAGTTTTGATGGTCCAGAATTCTTGTCCAGATGCTTGTTGATCCTTTGTACAGATAGCTGTTGTTTTAATTGCTGTTCAGGTTTGAGTCCTAACACGTGCTTGGAATGCTGTGGTAAAGTGAGCCTTTTTATTTATTTATTCAGTTTTGAATCTGCAGATGGAAGGGAGACAAATAGGTTTAGATTTTTTGGCAGAGGTACATTACTCAGTCCTGGTAATATAAAATGTAGATGGTTAGAGGCTGAGATTTATTGTTGCCTTATTGTCTCCTTCAGACTTCTGGTCTGAATAATATCTTTTTGTGTGTCTTAAGGATACTTTAGCTTGAATTTTGCAATGTTATTTATTCAAGATCCTGCAAAAATGAAGTTTTTACTAATAAACCTTCCTATGCTGTGGTCTCCCCTTTGTCCTACAATGTTGCTCTTTTCTTCTACCCTAAAATTACTATTAACTAGGTTAACACCTATTTGAATGTATGGGCCTCTGTTTAAATTGTTTCTTCAGTACTGGGCTATTTGTATTTCAGTGTTGAATGACTAGAAGTAAAGTAAATGATTTGGCTTTTACTAGTTTTATTATTATTGGACTTAAAACTTGTCTACTGTACCATATATTGATAGAAAGCCTTGAAGTTAAAAATCTTGGACTTTTCTGAATTATTAATTTCAGAGTATTATTTCTTGTTCTTAGATGTCTGAAAGCAAATTAAAATGAAAAAAGCTGCAGAGGCAGATTTTAAAGTGATGTTGTTTTTCAGCATGACTTATTGGCATAAATACTAGAAACACGTTGATACTTTTAATTGCTTCTGAATTAAAACTTTTAAATACTACAAATATTTTGAAAATCCCACATGGCATATCTTAATCTAAAGGCAACATCACACATCTGAGTTCTTAATTAGGAGTGCATTTCAACTTGTGAATATCAGTATTCCTCAATTTGCAAAGCTGTCAATTAATCTGGTATTTATTATGTCTTGAAATATTCCACAGACAGAGTCAGTAGCTGGGGCATGAAGGTGAGGTATGAAATTATTTATTCAGTATAAGGCTACCAGCAGCCCAGACTTCTCTGGCTGGGTCTTATTTTCTTGCCCTCAGAGTCTGGTCTGGGTGGATTTTTGGCAAGTTCTGTGTGGTTTTGGCTGGGTTTTGTGAAACCCAGGCTTTGGAGCAGGACTTTGGGGAAGTTTAGTCCAGGAGTGGTAATTCCCAGTGGTGGGGTGGCTCTGGGCAGTCACAGAGAGCTGATCCCTTAGATCTGAGCACAACAAGGGGCTCTGAGTGTCTAAGGGCTCCTAAGGGGCTGAGTGGGATGGAGGGTTGAATTTTGGAGCTGGGAGAAAGGAACGTGTGGGTCTCCAGGGAAAAATCTCTGATGGGAGTCACTGGAGAGACACCAGGAAAGGTAGGAAAAGCTTGGACACTGATGAGCTCTGGTGCTTGCTGGGGAAAATGGACTTGGAAGGAACCACAGAACTCAGTGGCTGTAACGGGACATACAGGCAAAGAATTGCCAAACCCCTTAAAAATGCAGAGAAATTGATGGGCAGGAAGAAACACAGGTTTGTTCTTGGTGCACAAGCCTGAACATTTTTATGCAGAAGCCAAGAATGTGCAGTTGGATTAAATTGCAAGAGTAACCCATATGTTGTGCATGGATAAAAAGAGTAAATTGGAGACTTTATGGATAACTGAAAAGTAAATATATAGAATATACCTGCTTTGCTCTTGTGTTGTCCTTAATTGCTTTAAAAGATGAGAAAAACCAGATTGGAGTTGAAGTGAGTTATGAAAGTAGCAGGTTTCTTAATTGTCACAAAATAATTCCTTCTAATTATCGCAAAAGATTAAAAAGTTTATTTTACATTGGTTTACTGTCTGGTGCATCATAGCCATGGTCAATGTTTTTATAAGATGAATGAAAAAATGGTGCTCCCTGTCCTCCCACACCCATTTCTATTGTACTGGTGGTTTAGTTCTGGTGCATTTTAATTTTCTGGTTCCTTGTGCAATTGTACACAAAAAAAATATAAAAATTGCTCATTTTCATTTAAATTCTGTCAATTTAATTTTACATTTGTCTATTTTTTTTCCTATTAAATAAACACAGTGAGTGGTGTTTCTAATTTGATAACTCATAGTAGGAGCCTCTACAGATGAATGCTGTTCTTTTAGAAATGACTGCAGCTAGTGAGGTATTAAATGAGTGTTTAAAGGTATTTGATATCAGTGTGACAATTTTGTATGTGTAAGGGTAAACCATGAGCATGATCTGTTAGGTTGTGCATATTTTTCCCTCTAATTATTTCACTTTAGGTTAAATATAAGAAAATAAACTTTAATACTTAATTTCGTACGTTTAATTTAATGAACCCCCAAAATATTTTCAGTTTATGGCAGCCCTTCAAGAGAAATATGTGGAATCCACATGATTGAAACACTTCTTTTCTTTTTTTTTCTATTATTTTCTTCTTTTTCTTCTCACAGCTGCCAAAATAAACTCCTTTTGAGATAGACCTAAGTCAACAAGAGTTGGTGTGGCTCTAATGAAGCATTCCTCTTGAGGCTCCTACTTGGGTTTTATCTTTTTTAGTCTCTCTTTCCAAGTTTAATGCCAGGGTCTCCTTAAGAATTTCTGCTGCAGATTCAGAGTAAACAAGTTCCATTTCAGTAATGATATGTTTTATTCCCCCAAGATATTTGATTTTTTTTGCAGTAAAAAGGCAACACATATTAAATTTTTTTTTGTGATATACTTAATATCAAGTTGTTGAAAAAGTTGGCTAAAATTCAGGGCAGCTAATAATCCTTAAATGTACAAGCTTAACTCTTCTTTCTTACTGTTTTCCACTCAAGTTTTCTCAAACTCTGCTACTTTTTTTTAGCATTCTTGAGTAGCTTCTTTATGTACAAGATGTGTCCTGGTGTTTCCAACTTCAGAAGAATTATCTGGGTAGTACCATCTTTAATTGGCTCCTTCCCATTTTTAGTAAATGTTATCTGATTTTGTATATTTTATTTTAAAAGACAAAATAATTTTTCTTGTAAATGCTTTGAACATACAGCTCTTTGGATTCACAATCTCAGTCTCTACTTTGAATCTCAGTCTTGTGTTGATATCACTGCTCTGCCAGTTTGGTGTCACTGATACTAAATATTAGCAAATTACATAAAATGACAATATTTGAAGCTGTCCAATGTTTTAATACTCTTGGTGGCAGCCTCTGGAATTCCAGCCACTATAGTTTTCCTGTAAGTACCATCTCATGTCAGCATCTCTTATTCTTGTACATCAAACACAAAGTTTATATAACAACATTGGAAGTTAAACTTAGCTTCAATAGACCATTTTAATAAAATACCATTGTGTACAGCACAGATTAGCAGTCATGGACAAAAAAAAGAATAATAAAAAGGGGAAAGGAACCTTGGGAAGCATAAAGAAGGCAAAATAGGTACATCAGTAATCTGGTGATGTGAAAGTACTTAGAAAACATGCTTAAAAAGTGGCCTGAATTTTATGTAAGCTTTTTCTGAGTAGCTCCTTACTTGTAATATTTCTCTTTATTTCTCAGTTTCAGGAGCTGTCTTCATACTTGTCTGCCATTTGGATATAATTATTTCAGCTTTGGATAAACAGTCAGCCAACTTAGGGTAGCTCAGAATCCATAAATTTGCTGTTCCTGTCATCCAAAGGGTTCAATGGCAGTCTCAGGGTAAATAATGCACCTTATTGCTCTTGAAGGGACCCTTTGGTGATGTTTGTACTGTTGTGTGAAACGCCATAAACATGGCAAATTTAATCTAAACTACAATTAAAAGTGCAATCTAAACAGTGAATGCTGCTGAAATCTAAGAATCACAAATGTAGAACTTGTCTGTATGTATCTCCATCTTTATTACTCCATAAAAAATGAGTAAGAGGTGCAGAGTGGAACAAGGAAAAGATATTTAATGTCCTGTGTCCCAATTCAGAAATGTTGGTGTATAGTGGACACCCATTGGTTTGAGTAAATCTCAAAATGCAAAGAATAGAAACATGAAATACTGACAACTGGCCCCCCCAAGGTTATCTTTAAATCATCTTTTCATAGGTATTCATTTAAATATCTGTGTGTCTGTCTAGTTGTCCAGGAGATAAAAGTACAGCTTTTATGATGTAATTCCTGACCATACAGATGGTTTTTCCTCTTCTGTGCAAGTCTTATCACTGGATTTATTCCAGACATACTGGCTTTGATATGGTGACTTTAGAGAGAGAGTGGCTTTAGTTGCTTAGAACAAGTAATGGAAAACTGTCACTGCTTTTTAGAAATGAGAAAGAACAAACTGTAGGCAAGAAGTCTTGGAAGAGAGAGAGCAATCCTTGAAGTAGCTGTCAGAGGATGCCCAGAGCTTCCTTCTTATCTTCAGCTCTGGACACTTCCATCCCAAGCTGATAAGAGCTGAAGTGAGTTAGAGACTAGAGGGGAAAGGAAAAAAACCAAAACCAGTCCCAAATATTTCCTTTTTTACTTACTGGAAAGCAATTTTTTCTCTCCCAGACCATGACCCTTTTCAGACACCTGTTGGCCGTATCCCAGTATCAAAACCAAGCTAGAAAGTGTTTAGTGTTCCAAATAATTTCTGTCAGAGAGGACAAGGTGAAAGCAACTATTCAGAATATAAACTTAAGTTATGAAGACAGCAGATTCCAAACAATTCAGGAGATTCCTAGGATTAGCTTGTATTGGGAAAACGAGGAAATAAGTGTTTCTGAAGGTCTTTCGAGGGGAGGGAGAAGTATTAGTTTGGAAATGCTTCTTTGTAGAGCACCATAGGTAAATAAAGTGCTGAGATTTATCTTAAATGTCAGTAAAATTTAAGATAAACTTAATTCCATTTTTGTAGTGGGTCAAGAGCATGTAGGCCAAATAATTATGTGATAGTTGTAGGATATTGAGCACAAAACTTGGCGGCCTTCCCCTCTGACTTCTACTCTTAATCTATTTTACACTTACCTGAAATCCTTTATTTACCTGAGGGACATTATGAAAAACCTTCTGAAATGCCTTTTTGTTTTTATATTTTTTGAAGAACAGCTAAATATTAACAAATAGTCAATAATTATAGGAAATAATTTGTTTCCTACTAGTTGTATGACATGGAAAAGCAACTATCAGAAGAAGTATTTTCACTTTGGAAACAGTTTACGATTAGTTATTTCTCTTAATACATTACATGAAATTGGGAAATTAACAGAAAAGAGGTGAAAGTTGGCAAATTATGTATCAATTTTCTTTAATCAGTCAGTTTAAAGGTCTGTGGGACACATTTAGAAAGAAAATAGAAAAAGAATGAATTAACTGATCTAAATAAGGGTTGGAACTACAACATCTTTTGGGTCATTTGCAACCCAAACCATTCTATGATTCTATACTTCTCTTGGAAATAAAACTTCAAATTTTATTATTTTATGTTATTTTATGTTTTATTTATGTTTTTTATGGGAACCCAAAAAATATAGGAGAAGGTGGGTGTTTGCTCAGAGTTTCCATGTTTGAGGTGCCTTGGGAAGTACCTCACAGCTCCTTGGCTGCCTGTAAAATTCCCATTACACAAGTTTTGTGCCTGTGATGATGTAACAAGAAGAATGAGAATCAGCAGAGCTTTCTGAAGAGCAAGAACTAGCATTTCATGTACTTCTCTAAGTTCTGGAAGCCATAAAGTGAATTTTTGTTGTTGTTTGTAACATCTTTTAAGGGTTACAATGGATTATTCTTTTATGAAGCAGGTGGCTGAGCTTTCAAGAAGGCAGCTCTGGAGTCCTAAAAAATGTGGAGTCCATAATTAATTCAAAGTTTGCAGTTTGGATAAAATCAGTTTGCTTGATTCTGGCACTGGAGTACCAGGCAGCCTGTTCACACATGGTGGAGCCCGTAGTGAAATCCATCTTGTCACTTACCCAGTGATGTAACTCCTCTTTGATCCTTACTTTCTCACATGCTGAATGCTTTCTGATGATAAATCCAAAGTCTCCAGCCACCTCTTATGGACAAATGGAGCTGCTTGCTTTATGGCAGTTACATGAGGGGTTTTAATTTGTTTCAAAGGATTTTTAAAACAGCGACTACGCGGTGGGACTGACGTTTTCTAGGTAGTTTTGGGGTGGGTTTTTTTTGTTGTTGTTGCTTTTCTGAAGTCTTTTAGGTCTTCCCCAGCTGGATCCCATGTGAGTGGCTGGGCAGCTGGAAGCACAGAGGGATTCAGGTGTGCAGCCCCCTGTCCCTGAGCGCGGGCGCTGCCGAGATCCGTCTGCGCAAACAGGGCAGTTCGAGTTACTCACCAAGGGCTCTCCTGGGGATCCATAAAGTCTATTTCTGTTTGTGTAATGAAATCAGGGAGCAAGGGTCTGCTGTAGTGCTTTGCTCACGGGATTCCAGCGGGGTTGTCTTTCAGTGGGAAGGCTGAATTTAATCAAGGCCTGGGCTGTCCACGGGCATGGCCTCGCTCCGATGGGTTGCTGTCGATGATTTGGGGTTGCTTGTTTGTGTAGTCAGAATGCTTCTCTTTAAGCATCTGGCTGGAAATGGAGATGAAGGCAGTCTTAATTCACTTTTAATAAAAGATCAATGCCTTTATTGTGAAAAAATAGAACGCAGATGTAAACTGTACCTGATAAAAGAATTAAATGTGTGTTTAACCTTCCTATTTTGTTTTTATACTGCTACTGGTGCTTGACCTTCTTCATTTTTGAGACTGTTGTCTTTCTTAGTAGTTCTACATTATAAATTTTGCTTAGACTACAAAAACAAACTCTGCTGGTGTTTTTCATCTCAAGTGCTTACCAAATCCCTCAGATTTTACAAAATATTTAAAAAGTAATCTCCAGACTGAAGTCTCATTAAAACTTTTGCCCTTCCTGTGGAACAAAAGTTCAGAGAAGTTCTGGCTGATTCTAATTGGGAAACTATAAAACAAAAACCATCATGGTGTGAAGTATTAATTTGGGCTTGGCAGCCTCACTGTAAAATTTATTTCCAGAAGCTTCCCATTAAGATGTAGCATATCTAATTGTATAAGGGAAAGCACCTTAAAGGCTCACTGTTGTATGTCATATGGGAGGGAAAATGCTCCAAACAGTAGTGAAAATAAAACATCTTGCAAGTATTTTTAAACCATCTTGCAAGTATTTTTTATTAAACCATCAGTCACATTTATGGTTCAATGGGTTGACTTGATAGAGGCAACCACATACACAGGAATTTCGTAGCCATACTGATTTTCAGTGTTGCTTTTTAATCCAGACATCTGGTAGATTAGTCAGATATTTATCTTTTGGATTTCTTTGTACATTTGTTCTACCTGCTGCTGTCTTGCTTCTTGAACAACACAGTTTGAATGTTTTTATCCTGTGGCCATTTTCCCCTGTTTCAAAGAAGAAAAAGCAAAATTGGAAAAAGGACAGGTTAACTGGGATGGTTAAAGATATAGAATACCTTACCTAGTAATGCAGTAAAGAATTTGGGTCCCTTGACTCTGGTGGAGTTATTGTGGAATCACAGAATGGTTTGGGTTGGAAGGGACCTGAAAGAACATCTCTTTTCACACCCCTGCCATGGGCAGGGACACCTCCCACTATCTCAGGTTGTTCCAACCTGGCCTTGGACACTTCCAGGGGTGGGGCAGCCACAGCTTCTCTGGGCAGCCTGTACCAGGGCCTCCCCACCTCCACAAGAATTTCTTCCCAATATCCAATCTAAACCCTCTTTCATTTTCCCTGGTACCATATTTGTCTGTAAAACCATGAGTGAGAAGAGGATGAGGCAACAATTGTTTGCTGCACTTCTGTCTCAGAGGCAGGAATGAGCTGCAGTTTGCCGATGGAAGTAAATCAAAGCAATGGTTTAGGATTATGCAATAGCAAAATCCATTATTGCTGAAATTGCCTGATTGTGGAAGGACATGAACTGCAAACTGTTGGAAGTTAGGAGTGGATTGGCAGGCTGACACTGTGTGCTTATACTGACATTTTAGTCCTGAGTATTTTCTACTCATGGTTGTCAGAGTTGGGATATTTGACTATATCATTGACATGGATATGACCTGCAGTGATTCTTGTCTTATAATGGTTCAAAACATGTTAATATTCTGTCTCAAAAAGGGTGTTTCTGGATGTCCATGATAATTTTAAGTAGCATTAAAAAAAAATTACATTTTAGTTAATTATATTTTTTACTTCCAAAAACTTTTCAAAAAATCTTTTTATGTCTTGGATATTTCTGGATAAAATGTAGATGCAGAGGCAGAAATATGTGCAGTTGTTGTGTATTGACAGAGTGCATTTCATCAGCAGGTGGGATTGGATTTGAGAAGCTGAAACCTGAGGCTAGTGCTTAGGGACAGTCTGTAAGATGATACTTTTTGTGGAAAGTTTTGTAGTTAAATATTCCCAAGATGGTCTGGACAGCTTAAAGAGTGCTACTGTGCAAGAGCTTTTATATAATGAGATAGAGGAAAGCAAAATGTTTTCAGTTGTGAACTTTTACTGTAGACAAAATGACTTCTGAAGGGAATGCTGATTTAATCTGAAGCCAGAGAGAAATGATTTTCAAAAGCAGTTTTGCAAATCTGATTAAGTTCTGCTGTGATAAATCCCTCTGCAGCACTTCCTTTTAGGTGATCCCCTTTCTGTTTTGGATTTATGTTGTTGTACACTGCAAATCAGCAATATGTAGAATAAGAAGGAATATAAATAGTTTGCTTAGAGGCAATTTTTTAGATGATGTCATCATTTTAGAGTGAGTAATGAATTTTGAACATCTTTCTTGAAGTGCAGGTGCTCCTGTACATGAGGCAGAATCTGTCTGGGTTCTCAGGTCGAGATGTTTTCACAGTCCAGGAATAAAGAGAGAGTGGGGGATATAGGAGTTCCATTCATAGTGTTTTATTTTCATATTGAGGTTTTAAATATTTTGAAGAAAGTAAGTAAATTGAGAGTAAGTGCTTATGGAAGGGGTGGGGGTGGTAAAAGCCCTTAGATGTTATTTAATTTGATTTAAGAAATTCTGTGGATTCCCTTTTTAATTCTGTCAATACAGACACAGTGCAAGTGCTGTCCATGGGGAAACTCACCTTGGTGTGTCCTCTGTTCCCCCTTCCTCTCCAGAATGAGTCAGGGGATGTGGGTTTAACCAGTAGTGTAAATAAAATGCCTTTACAGGAGAACTGTCTGACTTCAGGTAGGTTTGGAAACACTTCAGGAAGGGAGGATGTCAAAGAGCATCAATGGCTCCTTTCATTTTTACCTTTAATGCCATCGTGTGTCCTGGGTCAGTGATGTGTCATCCCCTCAGCTTTCTGTGTCTTCTGGGATGTTTATTAACAAGATTCTAAATGTTGAGGGAAGAAAACTTCTAAAGGAAATTCCCTCAGAACTAATTCTTTGCGAAGTATAGTATTTTGATGCCCAGAATAAATAGTGAATCTGCAGTGATGGGTTGGATAATCAGTTTTTCCCATTCCTGTCTTGCTCAGCACTAAAGAAGCTTTTTTCCTAAGCTATAACCAAACCAGTAATGCTGCAATGCAGTTAGTTTTATACATCCCATTTTATGACAGGCCAGGTTACAGAATTAACTGGGACATTTAGAATAGGGCTGAACAGTGATCTGATTTTCATGTGTGGGATTCACAAATATGATGAATTGCAAGATGTGGCAGCAGTATCTTCTAGGAAATCCAAGTGGCTGAGCTGTCTTTACTTAGAGCCGTGAGTATGCCTGTGCTACTAGGAGAGATTAATTTGCCACCTTGTATTTTCTGTGTTTAAGTGACAGCTCTGAAAGATGGTTCCTTGGCTACTTCTACCTTCTTGGCCAGTTGAGAAAATGTCTTTAAATCAGCAAGTAATTATGTTCTATTTTTTTAAAAATATGACTGAAAAGGAATATTTTTTCACCCAAGTCCTTACATTGTTTCATCTGAGTAATGGTGACTGAAAGTGTTCTTTAAGCATTACCTTCACATACCATTCAACTATTTCTGTTTAGAGAGCATAACATTTCAAAGTGGTTTATTTAATAATGTCATTTCCATTCTCTGGCTTTAGAGGATTTTCTGAGGCCTTGAGGTTTAAACTTCTGCATGGAATTGGAGGAATATTGTTTTAATTTAATATAAAAATTTGCCTTAATTAAAAAAAAAACCTAAAACCAACAACAGTAGTCACCAGCCAGTCCTGAATGTGCTTCAAATGAGGAAATCAGTTGTAGAGACCATTTTAAAAGGTACATCATGTATTTGACAAGGTTCAGCATGAAACTTGGCTATTTTTATCTTTTTTATGTGAACAGTTATGGCTGCTTTATCAGAGATAATTCTTGTACTTCTTACTGAACAATTTACAGTTGGTGGGAAGTACATAAAGGAAGTTAATTTTTCTGTGAATATAATGAAGAGTCAAACAGTAAGAGTATAAAAAGAATTGGGAATCCCTGCAAACCTCAAAATTGATTCTTCAGATTCTCCAAAATGGGGTATTGCTGTGTGAGGGTGTCACTAAGGGAATGTCTTTATCTCCAGGCTATGGAGATAAATGTTCCCAAACATTGCTAGCTTCATTCAAGGGTACTTTGCTTTGTTTCATCGTAGGGATTAGAAAAGAAATCATCTTTATCTCAAGATGATAATCTTAATTACCTATTTATTGTGCTTGGTATGAAGAACCCTTAACGGCATCAACTGCAGTGTGACTTCTGATAACACCCAGTCTTTTAACTTTTAATCGAGGTCCTTAAACTTTTTCATTCTCTTTACCGTGTGGCTGTTTTTTAAGCTGATACATGTAATGAATTTGCAATTTAAAATTTCATTTGATATCACCACCATATGGCTCTGAATGTTGAGAGGGTATGGATTGAATGAGTAATGGCTCCAAGATATATTTTTGACTTAAGTTACAGGCCACTGAATAATCTTATTTTAAATCAAATGAAGATCTGGTTAGAGGAGGTTGTTATTGCTGAGGTGGTGATTTTCTGTGTAGCTGAAGGGAAAATAATTATGTCTGTTTAGTTTCTGGGAACGTCTACAAAGAATATCTTTTTAATAAATCAGCAAAAAATGGTAGAATTTCACTAATCATTACCTGTAAACTAATCCAGGAAAATCCCCATTAATTAAAGTGTTACTGTTTAAGTGGCAATGAATGAAATGCTCCATCACTAATGCAGTAAAAGCATCCTGCTCACTGTTAAGTGGGTTTTTTCTATTAGATTTTTTTTTGGTCTCCATTATTTGCTAGAATTGCCAACACTTGAGATGAGCTGCTTTTGGAGGTGCTGAGTTTTTTAGTGTCAGCACCAGCTCAGCAGAACTCTAGAGGATAACTTAAATACAGAGTTTCAGTAAGCAAAGCCAAAACTTCTCTAATTCATCTTGGATATTGTGGAAGTGAGTTATGTTAATTTTAAATGTTCATCCAATGCCAAGGTTAAGTTTGTATTCCTGAGATGGCGCTGAAATGACTGAAGCCTGTGATCTCACTGAACACTCATTTGGTGTAGATTAGATTAAAACTATTCCTCGTTCTTTGGAAAATCTGGAGAATCGTGGCCAGAGTGTTCTTGTGCAACTGGTGATGACTGCTCTCTTTTGATTTTTTTCCTCCTTCTCTCCTTTCCAGGGTCAGTACAGGCCCTCTGACTTGTTGTGTCCAGAGACCTACGTGTGGACCCCAATTGAGCAGTGTCTGCCCCTGCTCGAGCTCTCAAAGTACTCTCGGTTCAACCAGGATGCAAAAGCAGGTGAGTCTGCAAGGAATGACAGGCCCAGAGATTGTCTCTCTTTTTATAGTGTATCATCTGCTGCTGGAGCTTTATGGAAACCTTATCTGTAAAGGATAAAAAGTGTAAAACTCACAACTCCTGCAGCAAACATTAGCAAATCGAGAGGTTTGTCTTTTAACATAAAATAAGCAGTGCAAGTTTTAAAGGGTGTTCTGCTTTACAAGCTGTATGCAGTTCAAAATTAACACATGTTGCTGCCTTTCAGGTAATTATATTTGCTATTCTGGGCATGAACAAAACCAATCAAATAATTGTTCCTCACTTACATTCCAGTTGGATGAATGCATAAAGGAAGGAAATGGGAATCAATACAGGAAAGTGAAAGGGCTGGAGAAGCTTAAAGGCATCAAGTGCTTTTGTTAAGCAACAAAGTGGCAGATTTAGTTTAACAGTCTGTCAGTGAATGTGAAGAATACAATGAACAGAAGAAGCACCTTAAACATCTTGAAGTAGATGAGACAGAGATTTATGTGTTTTGTAAAATAGGTGCTTAGTGATTTCCCAGCATGGAATAGTTGAAAATGTTACTGACCAGGACATTATACAGTAATGATAATGTAAACCAGTGTAATCAAATGGAAAAAAAAAAGTGCATTTGCTTTAGTTACTGACTCTGTGGGCTGGTGGCAGGAGGGAGCTGTGTTAGAGAATGCTTGGAGTGATTCTTGTGGGGAAAGGGAACTGACTTAACTTTTGTTATCTATTGCAAATTGCTGAATATCTTCCTTTTTGAGATTTTCTTTCTTCTGTGAATAACAGCTGAGTGGGGCTGTGATATAATCAGAAATATGTGGTATTACTTAACTCAAGAGTGTGTAACACCACAATTCTTTCGAAGCACCAAAATACAGATCTACATGTCTCAGAGTTTGAACAGTTTTCAACAACTGCTTCTTTCTTTTTACTTTTTTGGTCTTTTTTTACTGCAGTTTAGAAGACTTTTCATTCCCTAGGCAGTGAACTGTTAACTGTTGGAAGGGTGGGATGGAGATAAATCAAAGGAATTTGAAAAGGCTGCTTAAGCAGGATCCTGAACCTCTGGAAAAGCTGTTGAGTTCATTGCTTTTCCTCATCCTGTGCATGCTATTTTCTTGCTCAATTCTAAGAACTTCAACAACAAGGCTCAAATAAATGTCTAGATACAAATACTCATTTAAAAGTTTTAGTAGCAGAATTACCTGAAAGAGTTCTGTGCCAATAGAGAATAACCTTTAGGGATTGTGCAGGTAGCTGTGGGATGTGGTGGGAAATAGACTGGGGAGCAGGTTTGGTTCCTTGTTGAAAAGAGTATTTGTTATCTCCATGGGAAATTATCAGTGTGCAAGAGATTGAAATGAGCAGCACATGATCATGTTTGGCCAACTAGAATCATCCTTAGATTGGGGAGAGGGAATTGGAAAGAAATTACAAAGGTAAGAGGAAGAAGAGAGGCCAGTGGTGTTCAGGAGGCTCTTGGTACTCAGAAAGAGGGGAGTGCTAACTGCTGCCTTTGAAGGTGTTAACCCCAAGCACACAAAGGGGCATCATCTCCTCGACTGTGTGAAATCCCTGTGGCAAACCACGTGTTTGGGAACAGCAGGACATAAAGCTTTGCATCGTTATCAGCACAGAACATCTCACTCCAGACACTACTGGAACTGTGACTTGTATCCTGTGGTTCAAGGAAATTAAAACATAGCTACACGTGGAAATGCTCTGGGCCTGCTGTGAGCCTGCAGTCATTTGAGGTTTAAAGAGTTGCTTGCTCAAAGGAAGCCATTTCTCAACAGTGAAATCAGTTTCTTTCTTAATTCTTTTGCTCTCTACAATAGTAATAGGAGTTTAATGAAGCTACAGTGAATTTTAAATAGAGCAATATGACTGTGTGCTTTATTCCTCTTGAATCAGCTTTCTGTAGTATTATCCATGATTTTGGTTAAGCAGGTCATGATTTATCAGGGGTGGCACTTCTGATGTAGAAACTGAGGGCAATAACCAGATCCAGTAAAAAAACTGGGAGAAACAGTGCAACTTGGATTTCTGCCTGGGGCAATAAAGCAGTCACTGGAAATGGTTGTCTTCTAATATTGTCTGTAATGTCAGAAAATTTCTGAACCATTGCCTTATACTAGTTTCTTTGTAATTTTCAGAAATATTTGAATGTGTTTTCCCTCCCCTTAAAAAAATTTAAAAATTTACCTAATAAATTTTTCAGGCTCAAGAGAGTCTTATGTGCTCTGACCTTTCAAGGCTCTGTAATTTGAAAAGAATTTTTGACTATTCATACATATTACATTGCAGAGCTCTGTCCTCAAATGAGATTTGGTTTTGTTTTTCTTGAAAAAAATCTAAAAGATACTCAGAGCAGCAACTTTTTTTCTAAAGCACAAGAAAGTATTAATTGATATTTGTGGAGGAATTTTGCCTGTTTTTCATTATGTGGTTGTGCAGAGCTTTAGCATTTTCAGATGGTTTTAAAGTGTATTGTTTTCCATTCCCTTCTTCTCTGATATCTAATACTTTTATTAGGAGTTGGAGAATGAAGAAAGAGAGGACAGACAAACTAAACAAAGTCCTTAACTCTTTATGCAACAGAGATAAGTCTAAAAAAAGTGTCTAACAGTTAAGAACTTTAAAAGCATTCGTAGAGACTATAATATCACTTCATTGTTTTGGATGGCAAATCATGGCCACCTGATGATTGAAATTGGTCCAACTTTTTACTATCCTTACTTAACCTCAAAAAACTCCAGCCATAAAGAGACAAGGATGAGGTTTTGTGTCAGCACTCAGTTTAGATACTTAGATAAACTGCTCGTAGGCTCTTCGTGTGCCTTTCCCTACATGTATTGAAAAGCATCAGTTAACTCAGAAACAATCATACAGAGCAACAATCAGACAGCATCCATGGAGGAAAGGTCATGTTTGTCAAGTATTTTTGCTACATCACTAGTTTTGCCTAAATTACTCATACCTCGGAACAGATTTTCATTTTTGTTGTCTGCTCAGTTTGAAAAGTTCAGAAGACTTGGCATCATCTTAAAAGTGAGAGAGGTTTATTAGGATTCTGATATCTTTATTATTAACCAGTGGCCAGTCATTTCCTTACAAATAAATAAGTAGTTAGTGAGGTGGAGAACCAACAGAGGGTTTGGATACTTATTCATTCTAGAAATTCATTCTGGAAATGGAGATAGTTCTGAACTCCATTGAACAGGCTGTAAGTACAGCTGGAAATATACTAAAGAAAAAAAGAGATTAGTTAAAAGGTTGTTATGCAGATAAGTACTTGTCAGTGCCTTTCACAACACATCAAACTGATAATGAAATCCAGTCATATGGTCATGTCTGCTGAAATATTCCCTGGCATGGTCTGTGTGCCATAGTCCTTAACTTCCTCTCTAAACTGGTCCTCTGGGTTTTACTTCACTGGTACTTTCACTAACTGCTTTGCCCATGAAACAAAGGTGGTATGGAAAGAAATCTAAATAATTTATTTGATATCCTGCAATATTTTTATCCTTCCACTTCCCATTTTTCTGAGACATGTCTTTTCTCTTTTAACATCTATCGAGATTTTCAGCTTGTTGCCTGTGAAAAATGTCTTCATGAAGTAACATTTTTATGCAAATCTACTAGTAGGAAACTTCAAATCTTTCTTCCCATCAGTGGTGGATTGTCAAGACCTCCAAAAAGCAGCTTCACATGAGGACAGATACACTCCCAACCTAAAAGTGGTTCAAAGCCTTCACAGTTACAAGATTGTGTAATGTAATGTGGAATGTGCATTGTGCCAGTCAGGGTGTACAGGGGACTGTTATCCAAGCCAAAAAGCTTGATCTGAATTTCTAGGAATGGCCCACAGCAATTTCAGCAGTGGAAGCTGCTTCCCACCCTCCTGTGTCTGCAGAGCTTTGAGTACTGCAGATCAAAAGGACTTCAGTGCTTTTTCTGCCTTGACTGATTTGTCTGCTGAAGTTGATAAATTGGCTGAGCTAATACACATCTGTTCAACTTCCTGTATATCTAATAATAGAACGAAATCAAAATGGAATCGAATGGAATACATTAATTAAAATGAAAGTCTTTTCTCCAGTGTTGAAGAATTGCACATAACAAAGGCATAACACAGGCTCCTCTGTCTTTGCTTTGTGTGTTCTTAGAGACAAGAAACTCCCTGCTCCAGAGAGTCTGGTTAACACGAACCATGGTGGAGGCAAAAGGATGGGATAAAGAAACAGAGCAGCATTTCTGGGTTGCCTGGTCAGTTATAGTAGTAGACTAAATTATAGTCTATTAGACTAAATAGTAATAGACTGAACTGAACTTCTTGTAAACATCACAGAGAGTTTCAAAGAGGGATCTAAGGAAGTACCTTTACCTTAGTTGTCTTTCATAGTTTATGGAGAAATCTTTTGCAGCATGAGAAGTGTAGGAGAAATTAAGACTATGGGGAGACACAAAGCAGTTTCCTTGAAAACAGATAAACTTGTCTGGGGTATCAGATCCCGTAGTCAGAGGTAGAACTTACATTGCTGCCTGCAGGTGCTATGAATGAAGATGGAGAGAAACAGACTGTGGAAAGCTTTACAAGTGACATTTGATGATGTGCTCAGGGTACAGGTGACAGAAACACGTGCTGGCAGAGACACACATAGAAAGACAGGGAAGAAAATTCTGCAGTAGTTCGTATAGATAGAAAAATGAGAAGGATTTGGCAAGAGCAAGCTCTTGAAATAAGTAATGGTAGGATTCAAACCTGAACATCTAGATAGATGTTTGTAGAGATGAGTAAGAGAGGCTGTTACTTGGGTGCACTGTGTAGAAAGGTACTAGATGTGAAAACCTAAGGAGATTGCAAAGGCAAACAATTCATCAGCCACCTTGCACTCCTGTTGTTGCTGCAGACCAGACTTTGCATCTGCCACCTCCACACAGCAATGAAGACTTTTCTTTTTCCAGCAGAGTGGAAGTCCTTAGAAGAACTTAGGCTTGAGAGTGTTCCCAGCTGCTCTGAGCCAAAATGACAACAGGCTTTGGAACCAAGAGAAAATGATTTGTCTCTTTTTCTGTGCTTTGCAGCGATCAGCCTGCAGCCACCCAGGAATTGGACAGGCTCTGTCTACACAAAGGACAGATGTTGAAATCCAAAAAGCCTTTAAAATTTCCTTGTGTTCATATACCCATCAGAAGAAAACAAAACCCAGAACCAAACCAGCACTAAAATCAGTGCCTGAACTCTCCTTCCCAGGAATATGAGTCCAGAGATCCATGCCTGAGTCCTGGGACACTACACAAAGCTATTTAGAGGTCAGAAAATTCTCACTTGAGGCTCACAAAAATCACTTAATAAAAAAAAAACATTTGATGTAGTCCCTTAGGAAAGAATTGATAGCAGATGATTAGGTTTGGAGTTACTGAGCTAAAGAAATTTTTTTGAGATTTCAGTCTTTTTCTGTAGTAATCTTGTAACTTCTGTTGCAAGTTTTTACCACGTTTTTTTTACTTGCAGGAGTACAAACTGAAAAAACTTTTTTTTTTCTTCAGAAATACATCTTTCTCTGTGTTTCTACCTATTCTGCTGCTCATAATAAGCTGGAGGAGTAAAAGGCAAACATTCCCAGTACTAGTAAATAAAACTTAGAATTCTTACCAGAAATCTGCAAGCTTGGGCAGTTACACAAAATTGTGTTTAGTTTAAATACATGTTTTTGTGCGTAATACTTTCAGTAGAAACACAACTACTTCAATAAATATAGTGCCTAGTGTTGTGTTTTTCAAAACATCTAATTTTTTGTACAAGTTTGATTCTACTCTTTATTATTAAAGAGTATTTCAAGTATGTTCTATGTTTATTGTGTATGTGAACACAAGTATTTTGTGGACTTTTTTTTTCCACCCATCAAGTGCAGAGGTTGTTTAATTTTATGATATATTTAAAAATTACAGTGTATCAGCATGATACTGGTCTTATTCCCCCTCCTTCTCTTCACAGAAAAGCTGCAATCCCATATTTGTGCCCTGAACGTGAACTGTGGTTGCCATTTGGTCACATCTGATAGTTCAGTTCCCTGGCAAAATGCTGTGTCCATGTAATGCTGCATCTTTGAATCCAGGCAGAGGGATTCATGCAAAAGCCAGTGTATGTTAATGTTTATAAGGGTAGTGTGATGCAGATTAATGTTTACAAGGGTGAATGCACTGAAGTTCTTGAGATGATGAAAATGTGGTCACAGAACTGTCTCAGATGGAAAACATTAAACCAATTGTTTAGAACTGTGCAATCATCTGATTTGGGAGAAATTACTGGTTTGCTCTAAACCAACTGCTGTTTATAATTTTTTTTAAGGTTGTGTTGTGTACTTTGGAGAGTTGGGAAACAGTTCCAATAAACTCTGATAGATCACAAACTAAATTCTCCTAAAGAACTAACTTTCCACTACTATTGGAGCTATAGGTAATAAATTTGAATTCTATATCTAAGGAAAAGACAATTCTTTCTAGCAGCACCTCTAGAACAGACACATCTTACAAGTCTCTATCTGTTTCTGATTAAGTTTATGTACACTTAGAGCCATCAGAATGCTTATTTCTAAATCCAGTGTGATCCTTGAGCCTACAAGATACCTAAACAACGAAGATACTGTCAATAAGGTGTAGCCAGACAGAGTTTTCCTCACTTTTTAGTATGTTTGGATTAAATTGAAATGACTGGCATGGGGTTTAGCTTCTTATGCAAAAATATCTTCAAATATTGCAGTGCTTCTGTAATAAAAAAGCAGTGTTACTCATTTAATTTGTGGGTCCCAAGCAACTGGCAGGGTGTAAATTGGTGTGTGGGTTAGAAATTTCAAACTTTAATAAATATGTGTGATTTAAAAGTTTGTATTTACGGATACTCTAAATGTATCTGCTTCTGACATACAGGTAGCAGAGTACAGCAGTGCCCCTCAAGCAGCACCATTGTCTGACTTCTAGTGTGGTTCATGAGACCTTTGGCTTGGACTGCAAAATCCTCAAAAATATGTTTCAATCCAATATTGCCATCATAGAGGTTGTGTAACAAACAGATGTATTCATTTTCATTCATAATTCATTTTTTTGAGGACTTTTCTTGAAAAATAAAGATATCCAGGAATACTTCTTTGCATTGAAGAGGTGAATCTCAGATGGGCTTATGCTCAAGAGAGTTCTCCACCTTTTGAATGGTGCTACGTTTGATTCTCCAGCTTTTTTCATTTGTGAGTGGGCCAGAAATGAACTTAAGAGTTTCTGAAGATTCAGGGGAATGTGGGGAAGGGCCAGGACTGCCAAAACTTGTAGGAATCATTTTCCATATGCAGAAGGTGTTAGAAGCACGTGAGCAGAAATTAAAAATCAAATAATGTGGGACAGGGAGGGAGTTCATGCTGGTTTATTTCATGCTGAGGACAACCAGCAAATGGGATTAGTTTCAAAATGTGGTAGAAGTTGAAAGCTGTAATTAGGCACAGGCACAGGGCAGCCATGGAAGCAACACCACAGGCATGTGCTGAGCCCTGGCTCAGCCACCTCTGCCAAGGTCAGACCTTCTGGAACGATCCGTGGGGCCTCTGAACGTGTTCACCCTCTGCTCTGGTGACATCGCCCCAACTTTTCACGTGGAAACATAATTGATAACATGTTTTAATTAATTTAAGCAGTAAATTGATTGCTGTAATCTGATTTATTTAGCTGATAAGTTGCTGCCAATTGCTTCAGTTTTTCCTATTTCATGGAAATGTTTCCATCTGTAATTCTCAGCTTGACTCTCGTCTCTGATTTTTTTCCTCCTCACGTATCAGTCTTAACAAGAACTTTCTCCTTTTTGAAAGATCCTCTTGCTGCCGTCTGCCATTTTCACTTCTATACAGTTCAAGTATTTTAATAAATAATATTTAACTCTTTTATGCTTTCAGATTTTTTTCCTGTTTCATTCACATTTTTTGGAGCTGTAATTCCTTAAAGCACAACCCTCCAACTTTTGTCTTTTGTCCTGCCTTTTCCAAGAATCACAGAATATTTGGGGATGGAAGAGATCTTGAAAACCATTTAGTTTCAACCTGCCATGGGCAAGGGACATCTTCCACTATCCCACGTTGCTCCAAGCCCCGTCCAGCCTGGCCTTGGACACTTCCAGGGATGGGGCAGCCACAGCTTCTCTGGGCACCCTGTGCCAGGGCCTCCCCACCCTCACAGGGAATATATAATCTGCATCTAACCCTCCTTCAGTTTAAAGTCATTCCCCCTTGTCATGTCATCCTCACCATCATCACCATCCCTAATCTTTTCTATTTAAGATGCATTAGTATTCTCAACCTTTATTTCACAGGTTTTATAGCATGTTTAATGTGTCTCTCCTGCTGACCCATTAACTGAGCCACTTTGGATTATGTTCTCCATGACAAGTACCTTGCGAAAGTCTCTGAAAAGATACGTGTGCAGTTTTCATTCCCTGCTAACAAGTGACTTAGAGTTGCTTTCTTGTGCTGTTTCCAAGTGCTTGTTGGATTTTGGCCATGATTTTCTCTTCTGTCTCTAAAACGAGCAGCTCAAAATATGGAACATTCCTGAATTGTTCTGAATAACTTGGATACTTGGAGGAACAGAAAAGCTCAGCTGACAAACGTTCTCAGAAGTGTGGAGGAGATAAATCTGATGCAGGACAAAGCTTGGTCAGTCTCACCAGTGCTGACCCAGAGCAAATAAACCTCCCCACAACCCACCGTGATCAGAATCAGGCATTAAACCCCCACTGTGGGGACCATAAAAAATGAGTTTGGTCATGAGTGAGCTGGTAAAACTTTGAGTTGGCCTGTTCTGATCTGCAAAACTACCTTGTGCAGGCTGCTGAGTGCCTGGAGGCTGCAGTGAGGAAACCTGGTTTAGGGAGAACATACACAGGAGTAGTGTCTGTACCTGGTTCTGCTGCTGGCCCTTGTCTGTATGCTGCATTTAAACTGAAGGCATAGCTGAAAGTTGACTGAATAACCCAGAAGTGTAATTAAAACAAGGGGGAAAAAAACAACCAAACTTAAAGTGCCCTGAGTATGTAGTTAATATTCTTCATTGGCAGTTCACATTCTCATTTCTTGTATCTGAAGTCATCAAGAATAGTGTCAGAGATACAACTTCAAAAGAACTGTTCATTTTGTCCTCTGGAAGGGCATCTAAAAGTGAAATAGTTATCTTTGTCAACTTGCCATCGACCAGATTATATTCCTTTTTTATTTTTTTTGTCTTAATGTCTTGACTTTGGAGGCACTGGATACTGTTTTCAGATGGAAATTGTTCAGTCTAATTTAATAACATTTTCCCAGCTACTACTAGGTTTTTTTATGCTTCAGCCCTGAAAACCAAGTCCTTGGAGAAATATCTGTATCAGTCTTTGACAGGACAAGAAGAAATGGTGTGAATTTGTGCCAGGGGAGGTTTAGGTTGGATAGTGGGAGAAGTTTTTTCACTGGAAGGTTTGTCCAGCCCTGGCACAGCTGCCCAGGGCAGTGATGGAGTCCCCATCCCTGGAGAGTTTTAAAAGCCATGTAGATGTGGCACTTGGGGACATGAATTATGCTGGGCTAAATGGATGGACTGGAAGGTCTTTGAGGGCTTTTCCAACCAAAATGGTTCTGTGATGTAAAACTTGCCCCTCAGTAGCCATTTTTCAGTCACCATTTTCCAGGATAATAAATTGAGATAAGTTAGAATAATTATGGGAGCTTCTCCTAAATAAACTGGGGGTTTCATGTGCATTGCTTTCTGTGCATCTCATTCAGGTGTGTCCAGAACAGCAGGATGTAGTTGGATTTTAGTGTTGGGCAGCCTAGTCAGGATTGTTTGCAGGTAAGCCAGAAGCCTTTGCCATGACTTACAGCTGAAACCAAGAGCTGCTCTGAATTGCTGTATTCACAGGAAATGTTTTCCATTGGCCCCTATTCATGTTTACTACTGGAATAATAAGAGTCACAACACAATGAGTGATTGTTTCCTCGTGGCACAGCGGGGGGAACGGGCTCTCAGGGCGTTCTGTCGGCTGATTAGGCTGCTCCCTTCTCAGGATTGAATTGCAAATCATAAAGCAGTTGTATGATTTCAGGCACAAAGCCCAAAAGTTGTGTTTGGAAGATGTCTCTGGGATTTCCCCTTGTTGTTTCCCCTTCCTATCTTTACCCATTTTAAGGATCCCTGCAAGTTATTCTTGTAAGACAGTGATTCCTCTGTCTTCATGTTTAAAGGGTCATCAAATGTTTTGATAAGGTGCATTTTTCCACTTAGAAACATTCTCTTTTTGAACAGTGCTTTCAAAAATTCCTTTTTTTTTCCTTTTTTTTTTTTTTTTTTTTGTTAGAGTTACTGCAAAGATTTGGCTGATTGAGAATATCCTGAGCATTTTACTGTACTTCCTTTGTGACTTGTGCTTTCTGGTTTTAATTAAGAATTCTTTTCATTGAATTTTTGTGTGTTGTTGTTTATACTTTGTTTTACTCTTATTTTGGTTTGAGTTAGTATTTTTATACCCCAAGGCATAGGGTTCTTTCATATTCCTTAATGTATCAGTTCAGTATGAAGGAAGCAATATAAGAAAAAGCACATTTCAACTCATTCTTTTACATAAATATGACTGTTAATGGGTATTGCTTATTGTCTCTTTTGTTTTTGAGAATGACATCTTATACTTTGAACAAAAGGAAATAATGCTTTAAATTGAGTAAGAAATGAGCTTAAATTCAAAGGTCACATGTATTTGGCTTCTGACTGTGGTGGTATAATTTTCTATTTCCAGTAATTAATATCTCCTATATGTCAGTCATAAAAAGTCAATTTGTTTCTTCCTTTTGCAGTTTCTTTGTTTTAAAATCATTGTTCATTGACTATGACAAGGTCATGTAAACCAGATGTAGCTTTCCTTTAAAAAAATTTGACAAGGCTTTTGTGTTTCTCAAATAAATTGACATCACCATAGTGCAACCAGCAAGGGATGGTGCTTCTTCTGATCATTTTTACACCTAGTTTCAAAGTTTGGGTATCATGAAACTTTTAACTCCCTGTATATTGAATTTTACCATGGGTTTTTGTCCCTTTGATTTGGAAAATGTGAGCATTCTGTTCATCTTTAAAAACTATGCAAGTCCCAAGTGCTTCCAAATTGAAAATTAAATGCCACAAACAACTTGAAACAAAACCAAAACCCAGCACAGCTTTTGGGCTGTCAGTCTGAAAATGCAGCAGTTGTTGAGTGTTTATCTTCATACCTTTTGTTCTGTGGATTTCATGCTTAGAAGTAAAAATAGTATTTCTGAGATTCCATTTTAAGGAGAAATGGAAACTAATTTATAATGTGAGTTGTTTACATGGGGCTTTCCTACAAAGTCTGCTTTCAGTGAATCACATGGTTTTAAATATTTTAAGTTTTCAATTAGGGCTGATTCGTTGTCTTTATTTTTCTTTCACTGCTTCATTCTGCTGTGGGGTAAAAAAAATCCAGGTTCTCTAAGTAGTACAGAGGCAGAAGGACAAAGTGAAAATGGCCAAATACTTCCTTTATTCCAGGGAGCTGAAGGAGCATTTAAGGCAACTGAAACCTCTGATCAGGAACAGCATCATTTCAGAGTTTAGCAGGAGTGCCAGGTTTCCTTTTTTAATTGGCAAGGCCAGACCTCAGTAGGACTTCTTAACTAATTTTGAGTCTATTCTATGCAGAAAATGTAAGAAATACTGTCCTGTGACTAATGGGGGCTGTTTTGAAAATTGACAGTCATCCTTTTTCATATTTAAAAAATAAGAAAGTCATTAAATTTATCGATTGTTTTTAATTCTTTGCGTACTTGTTTTCCTGTAAATGGAAAAAAAATGTACTTTAAAAAAAAATGTTAGCTTGCTTGCATTTTTAAAGTATACCTCTGACAAACTAAAAAATATCCTATTTGTGAGGAGGATGTCCAAGGGGAGTGAGGGAATAGGTGCCATTGGCTCGGCATCGCACCTGTCTCTAAAGAGGAGCAGAGAACTCTGTGGCTGCCTTTCCACATCAGTGCTGATCAAAACCAGCTTGGCCCAACTCTGACACCACCAAAGAGCTGGTTTAGTAATAGTTTATTGCAAAAACCTTTGAACCATCACCCTTTTTCCAGCGTGGTGTTGCCTCCCAGCCTGTGTCGAGCTGCAGCTCCGAGTCTCGGGTGTCCAAGTTGCACCTGCTCACCCACCCTTCTGACCAGATGGAGATGTTTTTCACCTCAGCTTATACTAGGGAGCAATAATAAAGATTAATGCACTTGAAGAATAAAAATACTTGGCTGTTGGCTTCCAAAATAATGTTAAAAATTGCTGATTGATTCTGTAAGAAAAAAATTCTAAATGGGAAATTCCAAAGCACACTCCTGCCCAGTTTGCTGTAGCTGTGAATAAAAAAGGTAAAGTCATTCCTCCTTAATTCATGTTGTTATTTCAGTAAGAATGTATATCAGCAGTTGAAAATGATGGTTTGGTTTCAGGAGGGAGCTCGTTGTTTTAGAAGGATGTTGATTTGAGTTATGCAAAGAAATAAGAACTGGATTGTACAGGAGTATGTCAGGCTTCCTGCTCCTCACACTCCTCCTCATCCCTGGAGTGTAAAAGCATTTTGGGGCTGACTGGAGGCTGAGGCTGCCTTTGAGGACCCACTGCTGGTGCTTTCAGTGTGTTACTCAGCAGTGCTGCCCATGCTTTTGATGAAGGTTCCTGGGTCAAGAACTCAAATCAGTGTCTGCCAAGACAACCCATTGCTCACAGGGACTTAGGATCACTCCTGCTTTTTACTTTGTTTTTTACTGGTTCTTAGCAATGTATGTGATACACTTTGTTTTTCTAGAAAGGAAATCCTGCATGTGTGAATTCCATTTAACTGTGGTATAGGGTTGGGAACACAAAATTTTAACAGCTCATTGCAGTCTTTATGAGTTCATGGTGGCAAGGGTGAATTATATCTGAAATCTCTCTATATTCATATTTTAATAGACTGCAATATAAATAATTAGGAGTGTAGAAGAGAAGAGAAAGAAGTGACAGGTAAATTATTCAACAAGTATTCACCTGTATTTTTCGCTCTAAGACTTATAGGATAATATTTCTGTAAAGGCAGTTGTATCTGCAATTGCCCAGTTTCCAGAAATTGCAATTTCAATCTATGGAATTGATTTCTTTGTATTTTGTATATCTGCCATCCAGACTATATTGATACATGTTAACTGAATTAAGGGGTAAATCTGTGTATGTTTTCTGTGTCAAGTGACAGTGTGTCTTCTGTAGAATACAAAAAATCAGCAGCTCAGGAGGTAAAAAAATGAGAAGTGTGAGGAGAAAAATACGAACTTTTCTAAAAAGCTTTTTAGTGGTAACAATACTGCATTCAGTAATTACAGTAATGATTAAAGTTGCCCTAACATATTATTCCACTATCTGATCAGAAGGGTCTTTTCTAGAAATGTAAGTCACTGATTAAAATTTCTTTACTAAAGCTTGGAAATAATACTTGTAGAGATGATTTTTTTCTTCTTTTAAACAAGTAATTTTATTTAATAAAGCATTTGATCTCATTTTGAATTGGGATTACTCCTGTATCCCAGAAGGCCTGTTAGAATTCAGTTGGCATCTTCTTAAATATAAGGCAGGTTTTGTCATGTGCCATTCAACAGGAGCAGATATTTAATATTTTTATTGGGAGAGTAATTTTTTTGTTAAACTGTGCCAGAGCCAAATCTGCATTTATTTTCCATTAAATTATATTAAATTTATTCTGCTTATGTTTAAATTGTATATAAAGGGAATACTTTCCTGAATTCCAATGGTGCTGCCTACAGAGCAACAACAATGGAAAGGTGGCTGAATTTTGACTTGGAGGTTTGTTATGCTGGTGACAAAAGTTCCTATTTGCCTTCTCTAAATGCTTAACTATGGACCTGAGATTATTTTACTCATACTTAACATCTCAGTAAAAGGTTTCTTTTTCGGATGGAGTTTAAATTAGATATATTTAAGTACTTTTACAGAAGGTTATTATTAAAGCTTTTATTAGGGGGGGGGGGAGTCAGTGGAAGAACACTGTTATTTTTCTATCTTTCAAACCTTATTTGAAGAATCTGGAATCAGCTTTGATGTGTAGAACAAACACAAATACAACCAAACACAAGTTTGTGAGACCAAGCTTACCTGTCTTTAAACTTTTCCTGACGATAAACTCATTACCAAGTCTCTCTGTATGTAGTGTATGCACAGAACTTACTGTGTTAAGCTTAAAACATGTGTGAAGTCTGTTACAGTGATTTTTTCCCAGATATTGGTGTTTCCTCGAAGACTCTGGGAAAGCCTTCTCCTGCCTGAGGGTTGTGTTACAAACCTGTCCAAGAAAGGGCTGATCTACAGCACAGTTTGGCAAGCCTGACCTATCCCCAGGGAATACTTGGCTGCAGTGCTTAACAAATTTCCTAGAACCAGATTTGCTTGGTCATTACAGCAGTTTCATATGGCTGTAGAGCTGGAGCCAGGGTGGGCCTGGTTGGAAGGAGGTAATGAGTAAAAGTGGAGTAAATGCTGAGCAGCAAGAACAAAGCTCAGCTGGGCCAGGAAGGCTGTGGTGGAACCAAAGGTACAGTAGCTTTGGTTACTGAAAAAAGTCAGATCTGGGGCCAGGAGCTCTACAAGCCAAAAGATGAACTCATCCAGAGTATCAGGCTTTGTGAGTATTTGAATTCGATGAGTACCAAGCAATGAGTAGTGAACAGCATGAAGCTGTGAAGACTAAGCTTGGCCTAAATTCATCTCAGGACACAAACTTAGAGTCAGCCTAGAGGTGCAGTAAATATAAACTTTCCAATTTAAGAAATTAAAATAACTTTACACTTGTGTCACCTCCAGAAGCTAAACTTGAAAATTTTTCCTTGGTGAACTTTCAGGGAGGAGGAGGATGTAATACAAGAGGCAGAAGGGCTGTTAGTAAAACCAACCTATTGGGATATCAGAAAGGTGTTGGCCACACATCAAAAACCGGATGGATTTCAAAGAGGGAGAGAAAGCCATAAAGTGTTTTTGACTTGGTGTTTATCTAAAGCAATTGCCAACAATAATTAGTGGAGAGCACAATCGTAGCAAGTGCTACTCAGATTTTATTCCTTGAAACCATGTTTTCCTAGTTAAGTCTTAAGAAACATATTGTGCTTTCATGGTAGGAATCAAAACACAGATAAAAGTAATGAAGTAATTCTAAACTTAGTAAAGCAGCCTTCATTAAGTTTCACATAATAAATTCAGGCAATCAGCAGAAAAAAGTTTATAAGCCATTTCTGTGGATGAATAAGGGCAGGTTCTTCAGAGTGTCTTGCAAAGAAAAGCTTTTCATGACCTCCTTTTTCTTAAAGCATAAAGCAGCATAAATTAAAAGCATAAAGAAGGCCCAAAAGGGAGTCTTTGTGTAGTCTGTGTATCAAAATACTGACATCTTCTATTATTTGTGGAATTCATATGGTTCTATTGTCAAAATCACGTTTCAGATTCTGTGAATAAGTCGACTCTGCCATTGGTGACTTTTTAAACCTGAAGTTCAGAAAAGCCCAAGATTTCTTTCACCGGTATTTTGTAATAATTTTATTAATTTATCCTGCAGTGGCCTCAGGTGTGTGGCATGTCCTCTCACTTTCTTTAAAGAGTTCTTTAGCACTGTAGAGCAATTTTTTCTGACACACAGCAGCTATATAACATTATTGTTCAGGAGTAGGAGCATCAGTTGGGATCATAAAAGTAAGGAAGTTTTAACTATGCTCTTATGTTTATGATTCTGGATAAATTAATTCACAGAGGGTCTATATATGAACTTAACAAGATTCAACTATGATGTGTGTATTTTGAAGAGTAATTCCTTAGAAGAGGAACTTCATCATATCCACCCAGTTACTGCTTGCACTTCTCTGCCGGTCTACAGAGCTTGGGATGGACTCATAGTAAGGGTATATAAGCTCAGTGTGCTAAAGAAACCCAGAAACCAGTATAAATGGCAATCCTGCTGGTTTTAATCCACTTGTCCCAGCTGGTGCTGGTGGACTTGGCAAGAGGTGCAGTAAAATGGCAACTCTCTTCTGGTTGGTTCTGTGGGCAAGTCTTCCCCAGACAGTTTCACTTCTGGCACTGGGCTCCAGCAATCATTACACGAATGTGAATTTTTAAATAGAGCAGTGGGGCTATTTTCAGAAGTGCTGTATATCACCATCAGAAATGTGTGAGGCATGGCTTGTTTTTTCACACACCACAAACACAGGTTTTGTTTCCAGCCACGATTCAGGAGCTCTGTAGCTCAGCTCTGCTTTCATCTGCAGATTAGTTGTCTTGCTTCGTGCCATTTTCATTAGGCACAGTGAAGTTAGTGGCATAAATTCAGATCACAGTGGACACTGTACATAACTAATTGTGGTGCTCTCTGGTCCCCTCTGCAGTGGATGAAGGTCGTCTGAAGGAGCTGGGCAGGGTGAGAGTGCTGCACAAGAGAACCGTGATGCCTTACAGTGTGTACAAGAAGAGGAGGAAGGGGCCAAGCGACGAAGCCAGCGTTCAGCAATATGCAAGTTTGGTTGGACAGACCTGTTCTGAGAGAATGTTGTTGTTCAGAAGTTGAAAAATCATTAAATGGCATTTCAATGGCGCTACATTTTATTGCACTGCCACTGGATGATATGTACTATAGTTGTGTTGGTGTGCCCTCTCAAATAGCAGTCTGAAATACAGGTATATATCCAGGCTTATGTGAGTACATGGTACTGTGTATAAAGGCCAACTCCAATAAATCTTACAATACAGCAAGGCTTTAGCAATATAATTTTAGAATAACATGCTTGCAATCTATTTTAATTAAGTAGTTCTAGCCTTTCTATGCATAATTCTAAGTATCTAAGCAAAATGAAAAACAGGTGTCTTTTTTTTTTTTTTTTTGTAGAGACAAAGGTTGACTCAATCTAGACTTACAAGAATTAAATTACAAATGTTTTCAAGTAGCACCTTGGATATCTGTTGTTAAAAATTGCCGTGAAATTTATGCTTGCACTCGTATGCTCCTAAAATCTTGCAAGAGAATTGAAATGAGCTATTACTTTCTAATGTGAAATCTGGCATGGTTTAATTTTATTTCACTAATACATTTAAAAAAAAAACAAAAACATGAAGAAATTATTTTCACTCCACATTCTTCATTTGTTTAAAGCATAGGTTGGTGTCCGAGGTCCTAGTGAGTGTAGGATTTCATAGCAGGGTCTCAGTGGCAGGGGATGCCGTGCTTTGGAAAACTTTCCCCTTCAGAAAAGAAGCAGAACAGTTGCACTATAAATATACCAAAGATATGCAGCCAAGTGGCACAGTGTTTTTTGGTATAAGCCTTACCTTTTGTCTAAAGAGAGGGGGTATTTTAATGCACATCACTAATGTGAGATGGAGCTTGGAAAGTTTATCCTGTAGCTCTCAGTGCACATTTTAGAACTATGCTAAAAAAAAAAAGACATGAGGTACCACTGCTGGGTTTTGTTGCAATTTTTTTTCCTGCAGAATTATATGGGAAGACGTAAATATCCTGTTCCTGCATTTTTACTGACTGTTTTGTTTATGGTGCAGCAGCTCACCAGTTAACATCTTTAATAATATTTTAGTAAATACTTCTGTTGTAAACACAGGAAGTTGTGATCCTTTATGAAAGCACTTTATTCTCTCTTATATGAACATTGTCTGTGTCCCTGTTGAGTCATACAATTTTTAGGAATTTGGGGAAATAAGACTGTTGTATAATTCATTAATGTGTTACAACACAGTAACATTACCAATGCATTTGTGTTTCTTATCTTCTGGAGCTGATATTTACCTTGAATCAACTTGAAGTTTCCTGTTAACCTTTGAACAAAGATTCTTATTGAAGGGTATGTGGGTGGTTTTCCCCCAGAAAGGAAACAAATTCAGTTTTACCCTCTTAGAATTACTTCTCCTATCACTCATGGGTTTGAGAATTAGTTCTCCAATCACTCATGGGCTTGAATGAATTTTAAACATTTGGGCAATGTTATTAATCATTAAGTTTTATATGGAACAGACATAAGAATCTGGGTAATCAAGTGCATCACGGGTTTACCTTTTTTCCCCATGTCTATTTGATAACAGCAATATTATTGATACAGGGCACAGCTTCAACAGTAACTTTAAAAAGAAATTTCTTTTTTTATTAATTGCAATGTATTGTATTGATCTGCTCCCAGTCTGCAACAAAACTAGTCACTCCTGTCAGCATCATATCTGGTATGTGTTTGTCTGTTCCCTGGTCCTGAGAAGTTTCTAATTTTCCTGTGTCTTATCTCAACCTATTGTCATGGGAGAACCACTAAATAATAGTCATGAAGATTACCTTCTAAATATTACTAAATAATACTCATGAAGAGCTCCTTTCTTTGGAGAAAATCCTCTTGCCACTCACCGACTTGTCAAACAGTACAATATTTTCTGCCTACACAGTGTGTTGAAAAGGAGTGATGCCCATATGGCTTGCAACCAAAATAAATGAGAAAACGGTTTTATAGGATGTAAAATCAGTTAAGAAGCACAGAGGAATTCCAGTAGGACTTGCAAAATCTTAAGAGATTATCAGAACCATTAAATGATGGCCTGACTGAGCTCCTGGAGAAGTTAAAGTTTCTGTTCCATTTCAAGGGAGCAGAATGAATGTTCCCACTGAGAGGTTTTGGAGAGCTCCATCTTCTCGTGCCCATATTTGTTACTGATATGCCTTGTATTAGACTTTTATCTGATGCTCTGTTTCTCTTGGGGAGCTTTTAAGGACTGCAGTTAAAGAAAAGTAGGATAAATATAAAACTGAAAATTGAGCACAGCCTGAAATTGTCCTTAGTGTGACCACTCAAGGTAAATGACCATTTCCTGTGAGTTCTGAAATGGTGCTTTCACTTTCTGACCTCCACTGGAACTGCAGCACCACGGAAAACTGGGCTTCTGACTCTGACTCAAATAATACATATTTATATTTAACAAAAAAGTCAACACTGAGATTAACTCAAAGTTAAGAATTCACCTGATGTAGTTTGCTGAGATCTGACTCACTTTAATGTTATTTTAGAAGGAAACTGGTGCAGTATTGTTCGGGACTCATAGCTCTCCCTGTTCTAGAAGGGGGATAGAGGCTGAGAATGAAGTTCTGTAAATTTTGCCAGTGACTTCAGTAGAGCTGAAAATTCACCACTATTACAATTTTATTTAAGATATTGTCATTGAGAATTACTGAATTGAGAATTACTTAATTTACTACAAACTATTTTATATGAGGTTTTTTTGGTGTAGCTAGTTTGTGAGAGTTAATCCCCAATGTAAGGTTGCCTTGTTCTGTTATCTGATGATAAATGAGCATAAAATGGTGGTAAGAGAATGCAGAGTTTTGACCAGTGCCAAAAAATACCATTTTGTGTTTTAATTGGAAATAAATGGAAAGCTTACTCATTCCCAGCATCAGCACATTTCAACTGCAAAATCAACTTTAAAGGAACCCGCATGTTAATTTGTAATTGCTTTTCAGCAAGGCCTGTTTGACTTGCAAGTATAGAAAATAAAGTTGTTTCCAGTCTCTGTGAATTATTACAAGAAGTAATAGCTCTGAGTGTGACTTCTGTATTAGTTTGTAGGAAATTCATTATCCTGGAGGTTGACCAAGTGTTCAGTGAACTGCAAAATCAGAGTGCATCAAGGAGTAGCAGTGATTAGAAGGGATACCTTCAAAATCAGTGTTCAAAATCATGCTCAAAACACATGACCATATTTTGGAACTGTTTTAGTTCTAGCTAGACAGATTAATGAAGAGATTATGCTTGAAATATAATTTATACTTCTTGTGTGAATAAAATAAAGAGGCTTTTCACAAATGGAGACTAGGTAGGACTAGCTATTTATTTGAGTTAGGCCACACCATTTCTGGCTGGTTGAATACAACCCTATCTCTGAATAAAGGAGCCAAACCAGCAATGCAGAAATTTTGATTATGTGCACACAGGTAACCAAACAGTGATTCATTTTCTGGCTGAAGGAAGCAGAATTCCAGCTGATTCTGGATTCCTGAATGACACTTTTCTTGAAGCCTGGTGCCACCATGGCTCAAAATGTTTGTGATGCTCATTCTGTTCCACTGGTTTCTTGGAGTCTACATCCATCAGTCTTCCTGAAGCTCTGTGAATATCTTTGCCAGGTGATCATTCTGAAGCTCCAGCCTGATCAGCACTCTATTTCTGAATTCCTTCTCATCCTGATTGTCCCAAATAATCCTCCAGACATGTATTATGTTCTCTCCTGATCAGCCTTTCCATCTGCACCGTCCCCCTCAAGCCTTAATGGCTCTTCTTGCTCGTTCTGTCCCAGCCCTGCTACAGGAAGAGTCTGCATTTGGAGGGGTGTAGACAATATTTAGGGCAGAAATCATCACAACATTTCAGGGAAATCATCAGCATTTCCTGAAGCATCATAGCCACATCTTGTACCCAATATATTTATAAAACTGCACCTTCAGAGCCTCTTGCATATGATCTCACATACTGACCATAAAAAAAATCCAGATTATGTTCCCACTTGCCAAATGATTTGAGGTTTTTGAGTTAGTCAAAGTAATGGAGAGTTTCCAAGCCCTGAGTGTGGCTGTTCTTAGGAGGCCAAGGCAGTGAGCCATGTTCATCCATTAGGACTCAGCATCATCTGATGAAGGGCTGGTGATGGCCCTGGGTGACAGAGGGAGACTCTGGAAGTGGCTTCTGGTCAGAGGAGAAGTAACAGGTAAATAGTCTTTAGTTATGGGACAAATATGAGCCTCACTGGGTAAATAAAAATGCACTGTGGAAAACAAATAGCATAAATAACCCCATTTATACACAGTGTTACCCATCTGTTTTAACCACAGCTGCTGACCCACTGAGTGTACCAGCTAGGTGGGGTATAAAAAGCTTATTTTAGATGAGGTTTTGTTGAAAAGCACAATGACTAAGTCTCTAAGCATACAAGCCCTTACTAAACAGAACTGTTGGGAATAAAACTGCTTAAGTGCAAAGATAATGGATGATGTTAAAGAGTGTTGTATAAGCCCCAATGAATTTACAGGAGCAGATGTACAACAGTAACACTAAATGTAGTGTCCAGGTGCTAGTTGTGGTTAGTGGATTCCTAAATTAAACAGTATTCTGTAAATTAATCTACTAAATGTATTTTATAACACATTTAAAGGTCATCTTGTGAGAGCTTTGTTTTCTAATGGTATTAAATGGAAATGCAAATGGATTCGATTAACATATAAACCAAAGTACAGCATGTATTATTGCTATCTATACTAATACAAAGCAGTCTGATCTCTGAACAGTGGCTCTTACTGATCATCTTAGACAAGTAGCAGCTCAGAAGCCTTCTGACTGTGTCCTTCATGGCTATGTTTTACTGTTTTGATGTTTATTCATTTCCTTATTATAACTATTCCCATCAGATTTTTGTGCTTCCCATCAGTTATTTCCACTTCAGTTTTGACACATAATACATGTGTCTGCCAAAAGTCCTGCTGAGAGATTGCTATCAGGACAAAAGAAAGTGTTGGAAAGTCTGTTAAGTAGTGGGAAGAGAGCAGAGTCCACAGGGACAGTCAGTCTGCAACCTTTGTGCTGCAGAAAAAAGCAGGATTTATTTGTAATTTAGTCTGCTGCAAGCTTTAAAATAAATGTGTCAGATTTCATTCATTTCCCTTTGTCTGTGACATCTGATTGTCATTGTCCAGGAAGAATCAATGGGCCATTGTAGAATATAAAAATAAATTAAGGTCAGGGAGCTGCACTGATGGCAAAAAGCTTGAGCTGAGGAAAGAAATCGCATGAATTCTGTTGAAATTCTCACTCTGTGTCTCCGTAGGAGCTTGGGCTGGATGGGAGTTTCAGAAGGTATTTGCTGCTTCCCCCCTGTTTCCCTTTCTCCAGGCTGGGGCAGAGCAGGAGCACATCCACCATCCCTCAGGGAGGAGAACCTCACTGTTTGCATTCATCTCCAGCAAAGCTCCTTGGACTGATTTTGTGCAGAAAATACTGAAATACTGAAAGTTTTTATACCCAGTATCTAATTCTCATCCTTCTTTTGGCCCTGGTTTGATTTGTCCTGAGTACAAAGAACCACCGCTGAGGTCCCTCTTTGCAACAGCACCAGACTTTTTTTGTTGCCAACTCAACCTGCTGCATCTTTTCTAAACTCACCAATCCCAAATACCTTTCCAAAAGTCATGTTTTAAAGATATTTTACTGAGCTTTCTTAAATATTCTCCCTCTGAGCCACATTTCTATTGTGGTGTCCTAGTGCCATCTGCTCCAGTAATCAAAGTAATAATTTTTTCAGTGTTTTACATCAGCAAATGAATGTTACCTTTTACAGAATAGTAATTCTCACTATGCTAACTAATTTTTCTATTTAATACAGATCCCTTTTTGTTGTTTATCTACCACACTTGAGTAAAATATGGTGAAGAACCAGCCCTTATTACACCAGCAAACATAATCTTTCTCTCCTTAGCAGCTCTGAACCTGCAGCCACCAGATGGCATTTCCAGCCTGTGCAGGTCATTGCAGCACTAACGTCATTTCTTGTCTGAGTATCTAAATTTTCTGAGTCTCTGTTGTTAACATCTCATTCTAAGTTTAATTTTTTACTCTGCTCTTAATTGTGGTATGTGAGAAAAAAATATATTGTCAGGTGGGACTGGCAAGTTCTGTGCTGTGTTAGTAAATGAAGCACAAATTTGTTAAAAACCATAATTAAAAGCTATAACACTTATTTTTTTTACTAACACTAGATTTATTAGCTACATTATACTATCAGTACAATTACACTAATATATTACTGAAATTTAGATCCACAGAACAATTAAGGAGGGGACAGCTGGCAGAGTTACCTGTCTCAAAATGCTGTTGGTGCTGCTCCTTTCCATGTTCCCATCAAACTGTGCAGTTAGAGCATTAATAAATTATAACATCCTGTTTGTTGCATGCATCTGGGCAGCTGCTCTGTATTTCTCAGTGGCATTGCAACAGCTAAATCAGTGCACCTCAGGAAAAACGCTCTCCAAAAATGAACAAAGTCTCCTCACATCTGCTGGTGTCAAATGTGTCTGTTGCTCTCACTGACAGTGAACTCAGCACTTGCACTCTCAGTTACTGACAGCTTGTCCATTGCCAGGCTAAGGGCCTCTTTTTAAAAAGTCAACTGATTTTTAAGTCAAACACGGTATTTTATTTAGAAAAAACAATGCTCAGTTCACACCTGCCCCACCCCCAAAATGAATCTTTTCATTGCCAGTAGATGTCTTGGTGAGTTTTGCAGTGCATTGATTGTGAAAGCTAAAAAAAATCAGATGTGCATTATTTTTCTGCCTTCCCCTTTTCCCTCATTCATTCTTAATCTTATTTTTCTGTCAGGATTTCTTTCTCACCTGTGCAGGTAATAAAATGATGTCAAAATAAGGTTTCTAATAGTGAGCTAAGAGATCAGGAGACTACAACACTTTATTGCCAAGGGCATTGCAACCCATTTGCTTTGTGCATGTATTAGTAATCTCTGTTGCTCAAGATGAAAGCAAAAACAGATCAGCTGGAAAAAAAGCAAGCTTCCCAATTTTGAATTATTTCTTATTTTTTTATACAAATACATTATTGCAGTGCCCAGAAACCTGGAAAAGGCTTTGCTGCATCATCTGCTGCTTGTGTCTTCAAATTGAGATTATCCTCATCCCTGAAAATTTTGCAGCCCGTAAAATCCCAGATGTGTTGTACATGCTCCTGACTCAGCTGGCTGCAGTGAAGGGAGGGAATAACTGCTTTCCCTGGGCAGGGACATCTTCCACTACACCAGGTTGCTCCAAGCCCAATCCAGCCTGGCCTTGGATCAGGAAACTCCCTGTGTGGTTACTGACACCCCTCACTTCAAATCAATGCCTGCTCCAGGTGATCCTCTCAAACCTCCTGCAATCACGGGCCTGTTTAACGGGATGGAAATATTCAGGGAACCCAGAACTCTGTAATGAAATTGGAGCTTCTATATCTTCTTTTGGTCAGCTTTTATATTAAACCTGTATTTTTCTTTTATTGCCTTCTATTGTAAAATAAAAAATAGTCATTATTTACACAATGGGAAAAAGCAGAATGATTAAATAGAAAAATGAGACTTGCTAAAATTAAAAATGGACATTCCTGAAAAGACAGAACTCTCCTAATAAAATCTCCACTCAATCCAAAGGCACGAAGTTGTCAAAATACATCTCCCATTTGCAGAGTAATGCACTTTCATGCCTGAAGATTTTGATGCTTTCTAACAGCTGCTTTTCCATTCACATTTCCTTTGTGTCTCTTTTTTATTGTTGCCGTGTCCTCACTTTTTCTTTTGCACGTATGATCATCTTTCAGTTTTTTAGACTTAGAAATTGAGACATTCATCCGTAGCAGTAGTTCAAAAGCATATTTAGCCAAGCTCTGCAGTTCATCATTACCTTGCAGAGTGACCTCGAAGGAACACACTGACATTTACAGTGGATAATCTATTGATTCGTGGGAGAAAACAAAGGCAATCAGCAGGAGGGCTGTAATTGTTTCATTAAGTCCTCTGAGCAGCTCGCTGTACATTGATCCAAAATGCCTCGGAGCTACAGCTTCACCATGTCATGACTCTCCCCATGGGCACCTTATTTTTCAATTTGCTGGTACTTGAAACTGCTTTGACTGACTCACAACATCCCATCCCTGAATTGCTCTTGCTGTGGCCAGGTAAGTGACTAAAGTCTAGGCGGCTGAGTGGGAACAGTTTTCTCCCCTTCTGTATTTATTGAGGGCTTTACAAGTGACTCCACTTTTCTCAAAAGTAAGGTCAGGGAAGTCAAACACACCCGTGTCTGGCCTTCACTGAGCCCAAGTGCTTTTTTGAATGGGCTCCACTAAGAATATTCACTTTTTCTTACTCTGCAGAAATTACATGCTGGCTGAGCCAGCAGTCTGTCCTCATTAGAAGCCCTGCAATCACTAGTGATGTATACTAATAGTTGGATATTTAATAAAAAGTTTGACATATGAAGAAAAAGGTTTCCCAGTTGCTCTTCCAGCCAGCATCTGGGATTCTTTTCAAACCTCTCTATACCATTGTTTATTAGAGTATTTTATAATGAGTAAAATCAGGTTTACAATCTCCTGGACCTTCTGGTGGTACTAGTGAATAATTGTCTATATGTCTTGTTTTTACTGGAAATAAAAGTCCTCTGGATCAAGACATAACCATGTAGTAGAGCCAAGCTGTACATGCTTATCCCTTGAAAAATGTTGAAGTTGGGGTGTAACATGAATTTATAAGCTCAATGGTTTGTCTTAATTGTGTTGCCTCAGTAGAATTTCCACACATCTTGTGATTCCATCTCTTTTCTGAAAGTTTTCACTCATGGCCTTTTCCCTTTTCCTTCTGCACTCCTGCACTAGTCCCACTGGTGTGTCTAGTCCCTACAGATGTCATGCTTGTCATACTTCTCAACAATTTCACCTATAGAAGTGTGTGTGGAAAGATGGTATCTGGCCATTAGATGCATTATCTGCAATTTCACAATGTTCTTGCTGAGTTAATCCTCCTATTGTTCAAAGATTGTAGTAGTAAGAAAGGCCATATATTACCTGCAGTATTGTTTTGGTTGTTAACTTCAACTAAGAAAAATGGAAGGCTTTTTATGTACCAACTATTTGCTTTGTTGCCTGAAGTTTTTAAAGGTCTCCTGTCTCGGGTGATGATTTTTTTCACAGTAAGTGTGGTTGTATTTGAAATAGAAAATGGCAGAATGGCCAAAGCAGTTATACTTCCTCTCAAGCTGATGGTACAAACCTTCACCAAATTTCTAATGATTCTGATGTTTATAGCTTGGAATATTTCACACACATGTTCCAACTTTGCATCCACAACATTTGTTAAACCAACAAGTCTGTAGCAGACACGATAGCTACCATCAGGAAACTTGTTTGACAGTTTAAACAGGCAGCATCTGTGTTTCCTACATTTCACAGTACACAAAAAGAACGAGGTTTGCCCATAGCTCAATTAATTCAAGATGTTGTCACATGGTGGAACTCTGTTTTGGAGACGTTAGAAAAAAATATAATTGAAAAAAGGGATTTTGCTCTTGTATTTGGCCGAGTTTCATCGGTATCACCTCCTCAGCAGAATATTACTGAGAGCAGTTGGCTTGAATTTTGAGAATTAAGATAAATTGCTGATCATCAGGACTGTCCTCCTGTGCTTCCAGCTACGTCTTTGTTGAAAGCAAATTTAGGATTTTGAAATTTCAAAGCAATGTAAGGGATTTGAGGTCGCTGCCACTTAAGCATCTTTTAAAATAACACTGAAATCATCAGGGTTGTCAACAAAAGGAGCAGTTGCATTGCAGGGCTTGGGCTGAGCAGAACACATAAACACATGCTTAAGGCTAAGCCCACGAGGAATGTTTTGATGAGGTGGACTCCATGAGAGCCAGGACACCACAGTGTGGTCCAGCATTGCGATAGAGGACATAAAACATTACAACATTTTGGGTATCATTACAAGGGGACTGTATTTTGGCATCTGCTTTGGGATTTTCCAGATTTATGTTGCTATAAAGAGGTAAGAGAAAATGAAAATTTGATCTTCTATGACAACGTCCCTTCAATTCACCTAAAAACTGGGTGGAGGGAAGAAGTGGGAAGGCTTTCCCAGAAGCTGTAATCGTGGATCCGATTGCGATAGCGGCGTTGAATGATATCTGAGCCCATGATTTCATCTGTTGGCTTCAGGGAGGCTCTTTGCAGGGCAAGATGTTATTCAGTGTGTTATGTCTGAGGCTCTCCTTCTTGCCTTTGGTAACATGAGGTACTTCTGTCTACAGGAGCAGGTTTTACATGGGCTGTTGAGCTGTGCCATGGCATGTGCACAGTGGCTGGTGAATTAACCCATGAATAGACCAGGTTTTGTCAGTGTTTTTGCTGGATGTCTGCTCAGAAATCCTTCCCCACACACATCTTTCTGGCTTTTTTAATAGAGGACATGCAGTGAAAATCATGCACAGTTATTTGAAAATTTATAGGCTGACCTGAGTATTATCTCTGGGGAGTACTCCTTGGGTCAGTCAAAGTGAATTAAAACCAAATGTGTCTGTTTTTCATGTTTACTCTTTCCATAAACACAGCACATATGCAGTGTGCAGCTGCTATCCTGAAAGGGTTTTTTCCCCTGGTATCTGGGGGATCTGTACTTTGAGAACGTATTCTGTTGATAGTGCTGTAGAAAGAACAAGTGATGCTGGACCATTTCACAAATCATTTATCAAACTGTCTGGAAGAATTTCAAGTAAGGTAAGACAACAATGAAGTCGGGGCTAAGACAGACAGTACACAGTGCATTTGAGTAAATAAATAGTAACAAAAAGTCAATGCCTTTCCCCTCTGCTTCTATCAACTGCAGAAGGAATGAGATTGAAAAGTACAGAACATTTCCTTGGGGGAAGATTACCATTTATTTTTATTGATTAGGGCTTTCAGGCTGTGACCTCAAGCACTCCTGACTGTTTCTTCCCCCTCCTTTAGTCACTCCTCACTGCTGATTTTTGCTCTGACAAAGCAGTTTGTAGTTCCCTTCAGCAGCCAATGCTCCTCAGAGGCAGAGCTGCCCTGATGCTCTGTTTTGCTGTGTTTAGGCCAAGCCTGACAAGAGCAATGTGCTGAGCCACTTAATCCTTCAAAGGCACCATTCCTCCTGCAAAAAAAAAAAAAAGGGATGATATTTAATCAGCCCCCCCCCCAGGAACTCTGGCATCCGCAGCCAAGGACATTGAGGGGCTGGAGCATGTCTGGGGAAGGGAATGGAGCTGGGGAAGGAGCTGGAGCACAAGTCTGATGAGAAGCAGCTGAGGGGGCTCAGCCTGGAGAAAAGGAGGCTCAGAGGGGACCTTCTCACTCTCTACAACTCCCTGACAGGAGGTTGTAGCCAGATGTGGATCGGGCTCTACTCCCAGGGAATCAGCGACAGGACAAGAGAAAAACAGCCTCAAGGTGTAGGTTGGTTATTAGGAAAAATTTCTTCACTGAAAGGATCATCAGGCATTGAAACAGCCTGTCCAGGGCAGTGATGTGGCATTTGAGGACATGGTTTATTGGTGGCTTTGGCAGTGCTGGTTTAATGGTTGGACTCCATGATCTTGGAGGTCTTAATGATTCTGAATCTATGAAGGGATTGTAAGTGAAAAGAACGACTGTGAGCACTGCAGGGGGTGTGAGAGCCCACTAAACAATTGTTCTATCAAGAAGATGACAGATAAGGTGAAGCTTAAGGACAAATTGCAACAGAGTTTTTACAAATTAAAAAGATGGCTGAATGGAAGTGTTTGGATAACAGGGAGCTGGACCAGCTGCCTTCCAGAAGTCCTCTGTTCCCACCTAAGTTATCCTCCACTTCTATCATTGAAAATTGGAATTAGATCCCCATGAGGACTGTGGGGAGAGATGTGTGATTAACCCAATCCAGAGACAATGGGGATGAAGTCTGCAGTTTGGATCAGGATGACTGAAGTGCTTGATGGGTTCATGCAAGACTTCAAGACTCCTGTTCTTGCAGTAAGTTAATGGTATTTTTGAACTGAAAGTGAAGGAAGATTATTTGCTTCACAGGTGCAAGATTCTCCAGACAAAAGCAGCATAACAGTAACCAGCCTAAATGCTCATTCTCTTGTATTTTATTCCATTTGTTCCCTTCAGAGTATAAATGAAAATGTCCTTTCTTCTGGGTATTTTTGGTACCATTAACAAAGAGTCTGGTCAGTGGGATCTATATAGAAGATGATGGCAAATGTTAAAGGTTCAAGGGAAAGACATCCAACAGTCCATGCAGTGAGAAACCAGCCCTACAGCTGTAGGACCCAGGCAGAGTGCGTGGCTTTTCAGCTGGCAAAAAGTATGACTCCTTTTGTCAGTGCCAGCACCAGGTATCTCACAGCTCTGAGTATGCAGTTCATTGAATCAGCTGATGAAGCACAACTTCATCTTTGCCTGAGCTGGTGGGAAGCTGGTGGCTCTGACCTGCTCTTTTTTCTTGTTTTCTTCCCCAACATTTTCAGTGAGCAGCAATTATTACCCACGTCCTTCTCCCTCCTTTTAGCAGGACGGTTTCCTCGCAAAACCACACCATTTTAGGGATCTGGATGAGCTCTCTATTTCCTGCTCTCTTCTTGTCTCAGCCCTGGCTATGGGCTGAAGGGGAACACGTGGTGGGACCCACCAACCTGGGGGAAGTGCACATAATGAAACCCTTTCCTGGTTGAATAGGCTTGCAGAATGCCAACCAATTTCCCCAGCAGCCAGGAACTTTCTGAGTCATTCTGTATCCTTTTATTGCCGTTGCCATAGTGAAAGACACTAATTCACCTTTGTGTGAAACTTAATAAAAATCAGCCCATCATTCACTTGTCCGTAGACCATTAGAAATGCTTGTGCTGAATTTTAGAGACAGGCTTTTCACAATCTATTAATCCAGTGGCTAAAGAGTTGGTTATCTCATTCTCTTGTGCAGGATCTTTACAGAGCGCTGAGGAGTCACAGTACTGGTTCTGACTACAGTTGTCTGGAAATAGGCAAAATGGCTCACAGCTACTGTGGTTTAATTTAAATGCCAAAATTACCTTTAGGGTGACTGTTCTTTGCTCTTCAGAGGAGAATGGAGCTGCCTGGGAAACCCCTGCAAAGTACTGAGAGCACTCAACTGGTCTGACGTTAATCAGAAATTGTCCTTCATGAGCTAAATTAAAGAGTGTACTTTACAGATGCTGAGGATGCATTTGGGCTGTTGGGCAAGTTAACAGGGAGGGCATATTGTGCTGAGCCAGATTTCAAGTGACAGAGCACTGTTGGTCAGTTTACCTGGATTACAGAGACAAAATACATTCAGTTACCCTTTAAACTGCAAGAGCTGCTTTTGGTTTGAAGGTGTGCAGACACTGATTATAAAGCCTTATTTCTTGGTGTTCTCCAAAGTTAACCTAAAAAGAGAGGAGGAAGCCAACAGGGAGAAACAAATCAGTGTGGGAACTGGGATGTTTATTCAATAGGTTTTTTTGGTATCTTCTTTTACAGTGACAGTTTTTGCATTATAGTTTTGCTTACTGTGCCCGAGCAGTGATGCAATAAATGAATGTTTCTCACGTTCAGACCAACACAGAGGCTCCATCGCCTGCAGCCAGACTTGGATCCCTGCAAAGAGGTTCATCCTACCCCCCAGACCCCCAGATCCAAGCCGTGGCAGGGGATCCCCCTGGCACGGGGTGTCTGAGCTGTGGCCAGTCCCCGGACCACGGCAGGGATCCCTGCATTGTGCTCCAGGCATCAATGCTCTCAATGGGATTAGCGTGGAGAAGGGGCGAAAGGCTGTGGGAAAACCTGCGTGTGTCATATTTCTCTCGTCTGCTGTCGCAGCTGAACGTCGCCACTCGGCCGACAATAGGGTTAAAAAAGTTAAGAGCAACTGTTGTGGTAGCTTGATTTTGAATTATGTATTCATGGATCTGCATAATAGCCTTTCAGATGGGGTATTGTTGTTTAAAGCACAATCTGGGAATTGTAAGAGGGGACTGGGGCGGGTTGAGGGGAGAGAGGGATGGAGAAGCACAGAGGGTGAAAATGTGGAAAACTAAGACTTAATCAAAGGAGAGTGACAAATTGTACGAAATGAGATTTTCTTCCCTGCTTACACTGTGCCTATGGGACAAATTGTCACTTGGAAATGCTGACTCCTCTGCCAGCCTAATAATACTTGCATTTTCTCTCCTGGCTAAGTTCTAAGAGCCCCCACATGCTGTAAATGCAGATATCTGCTCTGCTCATCTTTGCTCGCCCAGGTACTACTGGATTTTCCTGTCTCCAGTGCAGGTAAGATGAGCAATGAGCTTTTCTGGTTTGCTTAATGCAAGGCTGCAGCAATCAGGTATCCAGGAGAGGAAGATGCATGTTTGGAAAGGGACAAAGTTGTGAAGCAGCCAAAGGGGCAGGTTCACTGGCCAGTTTTGAGAGCACCAATGTGGAGCTCCCAATGCAGCCTTACTGACATGATCACCTTTTATGCTGTGCTCGAGGACGTAACCTCCTGCAGCCATAGCTGTAAGATCCAAGGAAGAGGACAGTAGTTATTACAGCAGCCCTACAGCACCCAGGAGCTGAGGCAGGGCTCAGCCTGGAAAAAGGGCACCAGGAGTCCTCCCTTTCATGCTTCCTTAATGGGCACAACACAACATTGGGCTCCAAACACATTTTCTTGTGAGCAAAAATGATTTTTCTATTGTGTACCCTACTTTGCTCCCACAGATTATATAGGAAATGTAACGGGAAAAATATTTTCTCTCCCAAAGAGTCCATTCCAGAATGCAAGACACTCTAATCATGCTGTGGTAGACCCTCCTCAAAGTCTTCAGGACCCTTGTTCAGTGTGCCAGATGTGCTCCTTGACTGGGAGAACACATCCCCTTTATTTCATAGTACTGGAAAGTTGAAGACTTTTCTTTCTGCTCCAAGTCAATGTACAATCTGCATGAATGTGCCCAAATAAACTTGCTGATTTGGCACAACTAGCATAAAATTCATTAGTAAAACATACATTATGAAGTCCCCAATCAACTAGATGTGGCCTGTGCTGCTGCTTAACAAACGTGCACATTGTCAGTTGTGACAGCCTCTGGAATATGGTCCAAAGCTGCAGTGGCTTAAAGCACAGGGATTTTCCATAGCATCTATTTTTAGTAATTATATAGAGTCTGCTTAGAGTAATACCTGGACTCCTCTTGATGTTCAATGTATTTATTCTCCCTGTGAGGTCGGGAGGAATGAACACAAGCCAGTTTAACCGTGTTGTAGCTCTTTTCTGCTGAATAGCTGGAAACTGCTAAGGTTTATGCCTCTTTATAGGGGAGGCACAGCCACAACACACAAGTTTGAGGCCTTTTCAATGCATTGCATGCAATTAAAGGTATTTCCAGAAATGTTAGGTGGCTGCCTGCTATAGGTGGAGTTTAGATAATATGTTTTTCTCACCCCTTGCATTTTTACTGACATTTTCTATGTAAAATATTGCAGTTATGTAGATATAAACATAGTCCATTTTGCATAATGACACTTTTCATTCCCAGAACTTAGGAGCCATGGAGGAGATGCACTTGCTTTAACTGTTGTAAAGTGACTTTTTGAAAGTCGATTGAAAGTGACTTTGTCTTTATCCTGTCCTACAGCAGTTGCTACTGATCCAGGGCTGGGCTATCCAGTGGGTCTTGCTCCTACTGTGCAGCTCCATTCCTTCCATGAGTCTACTCCTGTGAGCCCACCTATGGCTCTGCTCTGTGGAATCTGTGTCTTGTGACTTCTTCCTTCTGTGCCATCTGGGCTGATTTTTTCTCTCCTGCCACTCATGCCATCTCTTTTGGTTAGCCTTGACTGGAATTGTTTGCGTTAGCACCTGTCTCCTGTGACTCACATTTCACTGCCATTTGGCTTTGTTACCATAAGTTGTCACTTTGAGTCACTAGTGGATGAATAGGCTCCATCCAAACAAACAGGTTTTTCCTTGAGCTGGATTTTTTAATGCTGCCCAGACCCGTCCTCCTGTCAGTTGTGGAACCCTTTGCACGTCTACTTTCATCTTCTTATATGCTTGACCAGCAGATGAATCCTCTGGCTTCCCTCAGGTTTGAGTGGTGTCTCTGCTTCACGGTGTCAGCTCTTTCAGCTACTGAGCTTGCTGTAAAATCCCTTCAAATAAAATATGGGCTAGTATATGCAGCTGCTCCCTCCTCATGCCTCTTATGACACTTGATGAATTTTGGCCAGAAAGTGAATGGTTGTACTGTTCTCTTGCTCAGTGTGAAGCTCTGTTGGGTTCCTCCCTCCGAGATGTGCAGATATGGAAATAGGTGGCTAGACTTTGGCTCTGCAGGGCTGTTTGCATGGCAGGTCTCTCTGCTCTCCCAGCCTCTGGAATTGTCTCCCTGAGCACATCCATGTCTTCCTCCTCCACTGCCACAGCCTTGGAGATCTGTCTCTTGTTTCTTTGGCTGCATCCCACGTGTTTTCTTCATGATCCCACTTGGGACCAGCCTGCCTCCTCCCTGGTGCTTCCCCCTCCTTCCCTTCCCCACCCCCCCAGGCTCAGTCTATGGTCACATTTGCTCTGCCCTGTAGCTGCTCTTTGGTGCTGCTCATCTGGAATAGGATTGCTGCCGGTTCCAAGTGCACCAGGGAATCCACTGTGAGTAATTTTCAGGGAGGGCACCTAAAAGGTCTTTGTGTCTCTTCAGTCCTGCCACTGATGTCCTCCTCAGCAGAGTTACTCATCTCTTCAGTGCTGTTTTTACCATGAAATGATTCTCTGAGGGCTGGAGCAGCTCTGCTCTGGAAACAGGCTGAGAGATTTGGAGTTGTTCTGCCTGGAGAAGAGAAGGCTCCAGGGAGACCTTAGAGCCCCTTCCAGAGCCTAAAGGGGATTCAAGAGAGCTGGAGAGAGAGGGACTTTGGAGAAGGATCTGAAGCGACAGGACAAGGGGGAATGGCTTCAAACTGACAGAGGGCAGGGTTAGATGGGATACTGGGATGAAATTCTTTACTGTGAGGGTACTGTCAGCTTGTCAGAGAACCTGTGGCTGCCCTGTCCCTGGAAGTGTTCAAGGCCAGCCTGGATGGGGCTCTGAGTAACCTGATCCAGTGAAAGGTGTTTCTGCCCATGGCAGGGGAATTGGAACTAAATGGTCTTTAAGGTCCCTTCCAATCTAAACCATTCTGTGATTCATTTTATGAAATGGTTCTGACAGCCCTTCACCAGACCTTTGTAAGCTGGATATCCTTTTCTCCAACTTTGAAAATACTATTTCTACTGGAATATGGTATTCATGCTCAATCTTTTTCCATCCCACAAACCCTCTATCTCAGCTCACCATTAGCTTCTCCACTAATGGCTCTCATCATTCACTCCCATGTCCTGCAGCTGCCACTGCAGTGTGGAGGCATTTCTCTGAGCCTGGAACAGTTTCTCTTAAAAATGTCTTCTGCTGAAGAAAGTTTATTCCTGTGTCCACCCCTATCTGGCAAACTGTTCTGTCTTCCTAATTAAACACAGAGCCCCACAGTGTTTTGCTCTGCAGTGCAAGTATGCTTCCCTTCTTTTTCTCCCCTGTTTTTCTGTAGCATGTGTGAAAAGAGTGATATCTTTCTGCAGCCTCATTCCTTCTGAGGTTGTAGAAGTCCCTGAACACTTTTATTAGGTGTTCTAGAGCTCATTAATCTTGGCAGTGGCACATCATCCATTTTTTTGTCTCTTTTCCCTCTTGCAATAGAAAGAAATTTTACTTTCCTTTTCTCCTTTTTTATTTCTCTCCTGGTAAGTTCTGGAGTCAGGCTCAGTTCTTGCTTCAGTTGCTTGCACAAGTGTTTTTACTCTGGAAACTCAAGTTATTTGGCAGCCTGGCTGAGTCCAAGCTTGTGTTCTTATGTGACGTGCAATAGTTAGAGCCTTTGGTATCCTTGTGTGTCTGTGACCCCCCAGATGTGTGACAGATGTGTGTGAGAGAAATCCATGCTCACGGACCATACACTCTGGCTCACATGAGAACCAGGGCTCCAATACACAGTCCAATTTCTCTGTGTCAGCAGAGATTTGGGAACAAGCCTCACGTCTGCTCCTGACCTTTGGCAGAAATGGTGCAATTCCCTTGACATAGGAGGGTCTTTTGCCAATTCTTATGACTTTGCTTTTGCTGTGGGCTGAAAGTATGTGTAGAATGAGCTGCAGAGCCCTCAGATGATCGTGCACTGAAGTCCACTCAGGTGTCCTACTCTGTGAATCCTGTGAGATGTCCTCCTCCAGCCTGTGCTGACCATGAGCACCTTGTCCGTGACCACTGTGGCCAAGTGTCTCCTGCCCCCTGGGAGATGTACCAGGAGTTGGCTCACCTCCCTGAAGGGCAGTGGCTCTGCTTTGGTACAGGTCTGTGCAGCACCCTGTGGGTGGCAGGCTCGGTTGTAGCCCTCAGGGGATACTCTGAGTCAGTAACTACAATACCTAAATTCAGGCAAACCAGCCTAAAATTGTGGCCTGGGCGAATCCTCACTATTGATCCCACTCTGGATGGGTGGTTACCACGGATTATGAGGCATTGTGATCTTCAAAAGCTGGTTTGAATTACTCTCTCTCCTTTGCCTTTCTATGGACAGACCACCTAATCCCCAGGAGATCCCAATCAGCCTGAACAAAGAGTTCTAGGTTTTCTGGAAAATGCTTGGTGCATGGGGGATTTACTGCTGTGAGATGATTAACATTCTTGAGGTAATTTTAAATTAAATTAACTGTAGCATTTCCAAGTAATTTCTGTAATGGAATATCATGCCTAGATGTCTGTGACATGTTTGATTTCTTTTAGGCTGGATTTCTAATTTTATTTAAGCAGTGCATGAAGCCTTACAGCCAGAGGCCTGAGATGTGCTCTTTTGGAAAAGTATGAATACCTCCTTGGCAATACTTGAGAGGAAAAATTTAGGCAGGTTGTAGTGCACAGGCCAACAAGCTTGTCACTTTGGATGTAGAAAATGAGGTCATAAGGATTTTTTTTTTCCCCTGCTGTTTTTAAACAGATTGATGGATGAAATATTATGCAGAGTAGCAAGTTGTTTTTATAATCTGTGTTTTCTGTTTATTGACTATAAAACACTAGTGAATGATTTAAGGGAAGAAAAGAAATATGAAATGAGGAGAATATGTTACCAAATACTGGGGTTGCAGTGCTTTTTCTAGGCACTGCTCTCATGGACAATATGCTGTATTTGAACACCATGGTATGTACATGAAATTCTTGAATGCTACAATTCTAGTATGCAATAGCATATGAATCAAGAAGTCTGATTACATTGATTTTAATTTAAGTTGTGCAGCTCCTGGATGACAATCATAACAAAGTTTGCATTGCAGATGCTTTGTAAAATAGTACTTGATTGCTTTAGACTGAAACAACCTGGGATGCATTGAAGAAGAAACACTTCAAAGAAAATGGTCCATTTCCAAAGAGGTTATTAAAAAATTGTGGATTATTTTAGTAAAATGCAACACGGTGTTTTATTCCAATTCATAGGTAAGAAAACAGTGGTAAGTTGTCTTTCTGAAGCAATGTCTTTCCACACAGTTAGAGATGTGCATTTCCTCATGGCCTTGGGTCTGGGTATAAGGAGTGGAGAGCAGGAGAGGCTTCTTAAACCCCTGCTTTCTGGATAAGACTCTGGGGATCTTCAATAAAGAAGAAAATGAGGTAGACAGGAAAAGTAAACACTTGTTCATATACGAGTGCTAATGCACCTTTAAAAGCCCAAACTCTGGAATCCTTATAGAATTGAACAAATACCTTTTTTTTCCTGCTAAGTAAATTGCCTCTTTCTATATGAACAGCTTTGGTTGGTGTTGACTTAAAGCCACCTCATGAGCCTGGCACCCTTGACTCTCCCCTGGCTGCCACTCCAGGCACAGATCTCCCCCAGGTTCCGATGTACCCTCAATGAGCAGCACTCCACTGGGGGAGCAGGATTGGCTGTAGCTGTGTCATTTCCCACCTCACAGCTCAGCTTTCCTTAACCTTCACAGCTATTATGCCCCAAAGTCATCGCTTTTAAACGATCCTCCTGGGTTTCTTAGCAGTTGTGGGGCTGTGAAGCTGATTGCCAGAGGTGTTTTCCATGTAACTGCCTGTCCTCTCTTCCTGCCCCCCAGTTGACCATGAGGGTGCTTTCACTGCAGTGAGGTGATAGTCACAGCATGTTTTTCTGTTGAGATTTGTTAACAGATTGAAGTGCTTTTTTAATGCCAACAGCTGCAGACAGAAGGAGCTTTAAATAAAGATGAAGTTAGCTAGATACTGTACAAGTCATTCAGTTAGGGAACCATAGAAGTGTTTTAGAAAGGAGAGCTACAACAACATGTGTTTCATGGCATTGTACTCCATGTGCAGATTCACTTAACTCTACATCTGGGAAGCTGAAACTGTGTATATCTGAATATGAATCTGATCTGGAACTACGTGAAGCTGAAAATTAATCTTACACTGAAATACATTCGTACTTGTGCAGCCTTGATGGTTCAGAGCAGGATTTGTGAAAGCACACAGTGGCTGGAAATGAATGGGATTTGCTCTCCTGAATCAATCAGACACTTGAAATATTTATTTTCACATTTCCTTTTATTTTTTTTTTCATCAGACTCAAATCTGAAAAGCCAGAATCTGGTCTCCTCACCTGTCCTATTTTTCCTTTCAAAGGCTGTGTTTACCCTAAGCCTGAATTTGGCTTCTTTGTCTTCAAAGGTAGCAAAGTGTTGACTTTCATATTTTGACTTTCTGCATAAGGAGTCGTCTGTCCTGAGATGCCACAGAGCACGAGACTTGAGAAACAACTTAAAAGATCACATTGTAAAACTGGCTAACATCCCTATGCATTTTTCTCCCCATTTTCCTTGCTGTTTAACATGGAAGTTTTCTCTCCATCTTTCTTAAACACTATTTTGTAAACATCTGTGGCATTTAAGAAAGTATCAGGATTTGCTAATGCTCCCCTGAGTCTTTGTATTAGCTCTTCTGAAGGTGGAATGAATCCCAGGTAGCTCGTTTTTTTTCTTGGAAATGCTTATAAGATTGGATGCAAAAATATGAATATTAGAGCGAACCTGTTCTTTTAATTAATTGAGCACATTGTTTCAGGGTATATTTTTAACTGCTACTTTAAGAGTAAGCCAAAACCTGTCAGAATGTTAAATGAATAATGAGTACAAAGGGGTAAGGGAGCTGCTGGGTGAGTACTGGTTCGATCAGACCTGCTGGCGATGCAGAATTGCCTCACGTCCGAATTCCAGTTGGGACTTTTCATGTGGTACAGCCACGTCTCTGAATCCCTGCAGATACAGTATTTGCAAACTTAATCAGGAGCAACAGGTTTTTCTCATGACCTATTGTATAGTCTCCCTTCTGAATGGGCTGTTGTGCCCTTGCATCTGCAAGCGGCTCTGGCTGCGGCATAAAGAGCTCCGGGCTGCCCTTCTGCCCCTCTGTATTTCACACTGGTGCCTAGAAATGGCACTACACATCTCTGCTTTCAAGTGACACCGAATGGCTCGTTTTCTTCTCTATTCATGGAGGATTTAATTGCCCTGCACATCAAAAGCGGAATGTCCCCCAATTACCATCCTCCTGCCTAGAAAACAGCCTAACTGCCTATCTCGGGATGTGTGCCAAGAGGAGAATGGAACTGTCCAAACACAGGCCACAGGAGCCAGGAAAAAGAGAAACTGGCATAGACAAGCAGGTGTTGTAGCACTTTTTTTTTTTT
>VXBA01005019.1:399509-448012 GCA_013399895.1 Serilophus lunatus
TTTTTTTTTGTCCACCTCCATCTGTGAATGTCTTGAAAATATTTCATCTGGAGCATGGTGCTTTTTAGCAGCAGAAAAGGCAGATACACAACTGCCTCTGACAACTGGCAGGGCTTGTAACCTTCCATCCCAGCAAAACTGGCTGATCTTTAAGGTCCCTTCCAACCAAACCATTCTATGATGCTCTGCACAGTATTACTTACAGCTTCAGTGTTGCTTTAGCAGGAGGGGTTTTTTTATGCAAGGTGTTAGATGCTCTTGCCTTTAAAATACAGCTTCTCTCCACCTCCTGCAGCTTCAGCTATATGCCAGTTATAAAGAATTATTTGATGAAGAAACCAGGTCAAACTCAAACCAAGTCAAGAACCGGGATTTTTGTGAAAAACTAGCTTTCAGGTGGTTGTAGGGTTGTCAAATACAATCTTACAGACAAATAAACCTGATCTTTTTATCAGAAGGCACTTAATCCCACCTACCCTGGACATTCAAACTCTTGAAATTCTGAGTTATTTCTTCCTCTTCACCTCTTTTTCTACCTGGATTTCTTTTGTACCTGTTTTACACACCTGTTAAAAGATGAAGCTCTCTTTTGTTTGTCACTGGTAGGGTTTTCCTATTACAAATATAAAGATCACTGAGTTCCTACAGCATGGGAAACTCCCTGGATGACTTTCCCTTCCACCGTTGCTGCAATGGAGATCTCAGCCAGAAATGCTGCCTTAAAAAGTTTGTCATCTCATGCAGGAGTCAGGAAACTTTCTAGGCTGATTACAGAGATATGTCTTCAAAGGAAATTAGGAATTTAGAGGAGACTTCACTGGAGCTGCACATCAAGGTAAAGAATGTGTTTAAATTAGTAAGTAACAAGGAAATTATTCAAACTCCCTAGAGGTTGCCTAGATAGGACAGTCTGGGAAACTGGCAGCGACTTGAAACCTTTCCAAAGAGACTTCCAGACATGAAAATTGACTTCTGCTCACATCCTGCATCCAAACCCCTTCCAGGGTGGCTCAGAAATGCTTTGCCTAGTGGATGCCACCAACTCTCCAGGGAACTGGCAAAGAGCAGGGTAAGCTGAGTAGATCCAAAAAGTGCTAACTTGCACCATGGCAGGGCTGGGGCTCCCAGAAAGTTTAGGTCAGCTCAAGTAAGAGCCTTAACATTTGTCCCTTCCTCTTTGATTTTATGATTCTATGATTCTTGCCACCCTGCCTTACTGTACCTCTGCTGGCACTACAACCTGTCTGAGTAACAGATCCTAAATTTCTTTTGGGTGTTTGGATAAAAAAACCCTCTGTGTACAAGCTGCATCTTCAGGCTCCTGTCCTGGAAATCCTTAATCATGTTAAGTGCATGAATAGCGTCCTTCAGGGAAATGCTGCTGTTTATGTGCTGCAGGTTAAGCCCAGGCACAAAGACATTCAGTATTAGGGCTTCTGGTGATTTTCTTGTACATGTATGTGTGGCAATTTCAAGTATCTGTCTATAAATTAAAGGATTAAAAGTGAAGAAAATGGAGAGAGACAGAAGTGTTTTCAAGTTTCTCCCGGATGGAGGAAAGCACGAGGAGACAGGATTTTTGTGAATACTGTTTAAGCAGCTGGAAAAAATGCCATTTGTCAGAGAATTATGATAGTCTAGTCTAGACAAGACGAGTGCCTGTTTCCAAATCCTGACAAATTAATGTGTGCTGCAACTTGGAAATATAATTCAGATTTTGACAGATTTTGCTGTTGCATTAGTATAAGTACACACACAAATGCAGTGGCATATGCACATGCAGAGGGAAAATTCCATTTGGTTTACCTTGTAGATTTATGCCCGTGGTTTGTAAGGTGACTATCTGTCACCAGGGCCACAAACATAGCAGGATGTTTGCAAATGCCCAATTCTGGGTAGTGGAAAGCCTTTTTTTTCCCCTTTGGCACTAGCTAAAAACCCCACTAATTGTCATTCAAAGCTGGATTGCAGACAAGCCGGAGGAAGCTGAGACACCACCTCACCAGACTGTGTGAACAGGCAAGCATAGCTGGAGATCATCCTCACAAAGAGGGTGATCAAAGTCAAATATAAATAATCTTTTAGAGGTTTTTTTTTTTTAATATTTCTTCCTTGCTACTTTGGCATGTTGGATCCCCCTGCCCCTTCTTCTCCCTTCTCCTCCTCCATGTGATGGACAATGCATGCTGCTGCAGAAGACTGTACTTCACTGAGATACAACCCTAAATGGCCTAAGACTGACACTAATACTCCATAATTTACCATCTCATCAGTGTCTACTGTCTAAACAAAGGAATCCGTCCCCATTTGCTTCTGAGCATAAGACAACCATCTGTTTATTGTCTCAGAAAAAAATCTTGCATGCTTTTATAGGTGTAATAAAACACAATTTTGTGGTCTGCAAGGGGTTGGGGCTCTTGCTTCTAACCATGGCTGAGGAGACTTGGAGAGAGCAGCTCCACCATCCCCTGTTGTTGTCAGCTCCTCTCAAACTGTCGTGACCTGTTTCATTAAAAGCTGTTCCTCTTCCACACTCCCTGAGTGTGGTGTTTAATGGCAGATTTTCCCTGCTAGCATTGGTTTTCATTATTGGTCTTTGCACTTCCAGCATCTGGGAGCAGTGTACGGAGCATATGTTCCCTATAATTTATTTATATTTAGGGAAAGTGTGGTGTAGGTTGTGCAATGTTGAATTCCCCTTTCGATGGCTGCTCCCTTGATGTGTCAGCACAGTGTTTTCAGAGTATTAAAGCTTCCTGTAGTAAAGACTTGATTCACTGTTGTGTCATACCACGAATGCCCCCATAGACCCTGAGATGATATTTTTAGTTTCAAACGAGGGTTCTGATGCTGCACAAGGCCCAGAAAACTTCTATTTCCCTTTCCCCAAACACCTCTTTATATCTTTGTCTTTTGGATCTTTTTTGCTCTTGGAGACCAAGGTCAATACTCTTCAAAATAAAATTGGATGGCGTAATTATTGTTCCGGCTCAGTTAAAAGCTTGAATGTTTCCATATTAATGTCTGTCATTCTCTTCTCCTGAATGACAGTACTTCTGACTGGGAGCTGCCAAGAACAGTTTGAACATTAAAGATGCATGAGTAAAAACACAGTATTTTAACCCAATCCATTTGAATGTCTTAGAAATATGTGTCCATATCACATCAAAACTGCCAGCAATGGCAGGGCTTTTCCTCTGCAGAAAGGGGGCCTTGTAAATAGTTGTATTCATTGGAGTTAAAATTAGGTTTCTGTGGTGTTGACTTGCAGCCAGCTTTTCCCACAGGGCAATTTATTTAAAAAAAAAAAAGCCCTGAAATAGTAATGTGCATATGACATATTCTGTGAACTTAAGAGTCCATTTGGACTAAAGCTTTCTTTGTATTTCTTTAAGTCCACAGTGCCTTAAAAGAACAGCATAGCAGAAAGAAAGTGTCCTTTTCTAACACAGAGTGTGCAACGTTTCCCTCCAGTTTGAGCTTCTATAGGTGTATTCTAAAGGGTTATAGTGAGAGAAAAGGAATTATATTCTTCCTTAAACCATTGATCTAAAAGAGTTTGGCTAGTATTTGGACCATGAAGATACCCTTTGTTCTCCAAATATATTGCTTAATTTAAAAAATTAAAATAGGATTCAGATGGATGCCAGTGGAATTTTTTTAATAAAAAATTGTAAACTTTGTGAACTGGCCAGTACTGATGTGCCTCACTGAACAAGTAAACTGGAATTTGTGTTGCACGTTGCGGTATCCTCATTTTGGTACCCTGCAAAGGCAGAAGTTCCATTTCCCCACAGAACTGCCCACTTGGGTAACAGTGAGTTTTCTTCCAGCCTTTTGGTCAGGGTAACAAATAAATCTTGGATTTTCTCCCAGAAAAGCATGGTTCATTTTACCTTTCTCTTCTCCTCTGTCCTGGCACAGCTCCACAATGCCTTGGAGCTTGGACTGCCAGTGCACCACTGGAGTCCTCAGGAACATGGAAACTCCCATATCAAGTCTGTCAGTATGAAATATTTTATAGAAAAAAAAAATTAATTCCTGATTCAATTAAATATAGAAAGGGAGATGTTGTGTTGTTGACTTTCACGTGGAATTAGGATCCACTTGCTGAGTTCCTCCACCTTCCTCTGCTTTTGGTTTGCCAAAAGATCTTTCACGCAATTCATAGGTGGATGCTTGGTTTGATTTCTCTTGGAAAAGTCTGGAGGATACTGATGGAAAAAGTGACTTAGAGTTCAAGTACTATTATCATCTGGATAATTTGTCCATCCTACTGAGCACTTCAAGGGGGCGAAATACCAAAACTTGTATCTTTTGGCAGCGTCCGCTTTGTGCAAGATTTGTTATCCCCAAAAGCTACCTACTCACTATCAGTCCCAGATGGTGTTGCTGTACCTGCAAATCAAATACAAGTTAAATGAGCCTCCACACATGCACATTATGTTATTTGATTTTGCAGGGAGTAAAACATACTAAATGAGGTTGGATCTCAACCATTGTTTCGTTTGATTTCTGCTAAGATCCTCATCTGATTCCCTGCCTAGAGCAGGTTTCCCTGAGCAAAGTGCAGCCAAGGTGGAGTCTTAAAGATGGTCATAAATCAACCCAGATACAATAGCTCTCTTTTTGACACCTCCTGTAAGCCCCTTGTGAATTCCACTGGGTTAATTTGCAACGTACTATAGCTTAAAAAACAAAATCCCCATTTGGAAGGGCAATGATACTGAAGTTATTCACAAAGATCAGTCACCCAGAAAAAAACACACATCAAAGGAAAACCTTTGCATGGGACCTATGTTACCAACAATTATAAAATGAATGCTTTATTATCAAGGAAAATTCATGAACTATGTGATGGTATGGTAAGGCAGTATAACTAACTGCAGGGGTTAAATCTCCTACCAAGAATGGTCCAGGTCATTAGGTTATGGATACAGTAATAGATGTCTTCTGTCCTCTGCTCTCTCTTTAGCTCAGAAGAAACACCTTCCATTCACTATCTCTCACATTTTTGTTTTTTATTAACATCCTATTAAAGGGAACCAAGAAGTATGAGAGACAGCATGTTTTGTTTCTCAACATGCAAACTCCAGTTTATCTGTGAGACTTATCTTGTAGATTACACCTAAATTTTGTTCATTTTATTCAAGGTTTCAATAGATCAAGAGCTTCTAAATCCAAGCAGCCAAGAAAGAATACAGAAGAAAATGGAGGTGTATAGAAGGAGTAGGATCAATAAACTGAAATGAAAAAAACCACTGAAAGTCCCTTACAAAGCTACTGGAATCTATGATTGTTTTGTCCTGTCAGATTTTGCCTAGGCTTTGAAGGGTTTGCTCTAGAAAATTGACTTCTCTACTTCTTATTGAATTCAATTAATGGCAGTGAATAAATGTGAATACATGAATAAAGCATTCTCCACTCCTTTACTTTTAAAGCTTTGTCTATGGCAAAGTCTCTGCATCTTGAGTGGAGAAAATGAACCATTCTGCTTATTTTTTTTTTTTTCCTGCAGGGTATGACAGCTAAGCTAACATTTCTACCTGCCAGCATCTCCTGGAGTGTGAAACTGAATCGAGGGCAAGAAAGAATAATAGAAAGTCTGAAAAGCAAGCTTATTTTAAAGCACTTTAGGTGTGTAGAAAGACCTGTTTCTGTTTGCGTTACACAAAGCTTGTGGGGAGGGCTCTTAAAGTCCCCCCCTGCCTGTTTGCTTTGGCACCTACAGCAAGAAAGCTATTGAGCATCTGCTGTTGGGCTGGGGCTTCCTCTGCGCGAGGGGCTGGGGGGGAAGGTTTCAATGGACTGGGGGGTAAACCGGGATTTAGCAGGCTGGTTGACTTTTTACTTGCTCTTTTTTTTTTTTTTTTTTTTTTTCATTTATTTATTGAAGAAAATGGAGTTTGATCAGCTTCTTGGGCCAAGCCTGTGTTTTAGTCTGGCTCGGTGGAAGCAGGGGCTGGATGGAGCCGGCGTGGCGGGTCGTGGCTGCGCTCCCGGCAGAGCCGGGGCTGGCATTTCTAGGGGAGGCAGAACAGCCTTTCCCTTCCGCACACAACCTCCTGCTTCCCCAGTGCCAGTAAAAATAAGGGAACGGCGCGGCCTGAATAGCAGACCTCCCTCAAAATAACTCTGTGGTCGTGGGCTGAGGGCAGAAATTGCTCCTTCTCTGCAGCGTATGTGAGATAAATGATTTGCGTGGTTATTTCTTCCCCCTGCCTCCTTTTTTTTAAAAGAGGGTTCGGATTTTTTGAGCGGTTTCCTTCAAGGAAATGCATGAGAGCTATTAAATATGTATTTCTCTTGGAAATATCACCGGAGCCTTCTTTTCCTTGCGCTGGAGAAGTGTATTAAAATATTTTCGCGGAGTGGAGCTTCATGGTAGAATTTTACTGGGTTATTCTCCTCAGCCTTATCTCTTCTTTGTCACTTTTAGATGAAGTGATTCCTCTGGCAACAAGTAGTTTTTCCTAATCACAAAATCCAGCCTGGGAATTTTTCTAATTTACTCCACAGCATACTTCAGTAGGGAAAATCTGAGGAATGCTGAGGCCCTTCTGCTCCCCCCCACTTGCTGGCATCCCAAGATTAAAGTTCTTTTTCTCACCACAAACCCCTGACCCCTTTGCTTTCTGGTAGCTCGGCATCCTCTAGATGGCCCTTAGGCACAGCTTACGCAGGATATGTGCAGAGAGAGTAAGAATGGAGTTCCCTGCTGTGAAGGTCTTATGGATTCTGTGAAATCCCAGAGGGATTCAAGGAAATCTGCATCATAATGCACTGTTTGGTACAGGTCTGTGCACTGAGCGGGTACACAAAAGGTAACGGAAACTAAATGTGTCAGGCATCATCTTTCTAATCCAATGTGGGGTCTGTTTAATCTCTTTCAAAAGACGTCTTAAGAACTCTCAGTGTCTTCATTGAGTGCTGGGCTTTCACCGCTGCCTGTCTGGGGGCTGGGGCTCTGGGGTGCTGGGGCTGTGGTGGCCTCATCACCCTGAGCTGAAGCTTAATTAACACATAGAGGCACGTCTGCTGCTAACCCATCCTTGCCATTTGCTTCAGCCTGGGCAGGACATCATGATACTGTGTCGGGAGGAAGTGCCTGTAATCCTATAAACAGCTCGTTAAGGGGCAGGAGGACAGAACTGGGGATTCATGCTTTTTCTATCTCAAACAGGAGAAACAGAAAAGCCCTTAGACCTGACACAGGCAGGGCAGAAACTGTCAGGTCATCCCAGCTACAGCAATGTTAACTCTAAACTCCACCTGGATAACCAACCTCGATGTACCTGTGCTTTCACAGGCGTTTCACCTGTGCTTTGCCTTCTTCAGAGCCCCCTGCCTCAGTCCCCAAGTTCTAGACTCAGAATTCAGTTCATGGTTTTTTCCTGTACAAATGTCAGTCTCCTAAGCCAGCTCTAGAAAGCTGAATGCCAGGGAAAAGTGGAACAGTGTTGGGAGTAGGTGTAGGGGAAATGTGTGTTAAATATTAATAAAGCTTTATGGCCCCAAAAGCTGTAGCCTGCAACTATTGTTGGCTTCTGGAAGAGTATTGTGCTTGTAGCATAATCCCCATACCTTTGTGGAGTTCGTTATGTTATCACAGAATTTTGGAGTGCTGTGTGTTGGGAGGGACATTTTAAAGGTGACCCAGTTCTACCCCTCAGCCATGGGCAGGGACACCTTTCACCAGGTGGACGAGGTTCCTCCATCCCAGCTTGGCCTTGAACACTTCCAGGGATGGAGCATCCACAGCTTCTCTGGGTAATATGCCAAGAAAGAAATGGTTGCATTGACCAAGAAAAAATGGATGAGAAATGAAAAATTGGTAAAATCAGGTCAAACTTTTGCCAATATCAATGTTTGCCTGTTCGTGTAGTTTCATAAGAGTAACTTTTGGCTACTTTGGGCAGCATAAAGTGTGAGAGTAGAGAATAAAAATAAGGACCACAAGGCCAAATAATAATGATAAATGAATCAAGCAGGCTTTTCCCCCCAGTACTCAGAGATATCTTTATTACAAAATTCTGGGCGAGCCTAGGAAGAAAATCTGAATGCCTAAAATGTCAAAAATCAGCAAATGACACACCATTCAGAGCAGAGTACACATCCTGCATTGGCATGTGTTCTATACACAGAGCTGGATCTACTGGTTGTGACACAGTTGAACTGCATTATGTCTATGTACAAAATGCTATAGACTTTGCAAAGACACAAAAGAAAGGGAGAGGTAGGAGAAAAATGCAGAATCCCTTTCTTTTAATCCACTTTCTGATGTTTGTCTTAGCTACAGTGAAAGTAATACCCAAAGAACAGTGTGTATCTATTAAGTGAACACTGAAACTTGTATATAAATGTCTATAGAAAGAAGAAAAATGTAGCACTGGTGAAAGCAGACAAGCTCTGTCTCCTTGTTGGCACTGGGATCTTCACTTCTGCCCAGCTGCTGCCTAACATGTCTTCAGCTCTGCTCCTGTTACAAAGGAGCTGCATCTTTCCAAGGTATTGACCACCACCACCCCCATCTCCCACCTGCACTCCCTCAGACGAGGGGACCTGCTTCTTGATCTGCATCCCCACGGCAGTGTTCAAGGAAAACACACACCGTGGAGATGAGTCTATCTCTGTGTCCACCAAGGAGAGAGATTACAGCACAGCCTCTGTGCATCGCTAGTCTCAGGCTCCCTCAGCCACTTCACTTCCCACCTCCTTTGTTCGTTCTTCAGTGGCACAAAAGTGGCATTTCAGGTGGTCAGAGCCTGAAATGCTTCAAGCATCTGGGGGCTGTGGGTCCCACCTGGGCCTTGATCTTCCAAAGACCCACTTGGAGTCCTATGTCACCTTTTTAAGTGGTGCTTAGGGTGATGCTGTAGGGGTAAATACATCAGGAATGCCTAGCAGGAGGAAACTGAAGTTGTTCCTGTTGGAACCAGTATGTCAATAAAGCCATGTATCAATCATTATTTACAGACTGACACCCTGGGGCAAATTCTGGACTGATATGTTTCAGTCAATACATTGGCACTGGTCTTCATCACTGGAGGGCAGAGGCCCCTGGGTTTACCAGCAGGGCTTTTAATTACCTTAATATATCCTCAGTTGATGACAGGCAACTGAAGCACACGACATATTGCCCTTCTATATCTCTTCTGGCATTTTCTGGTGGTATTCTGTGGTCAGAGCTGGTGGGAAAGATTCAATTGCGAAATAAAACGTGAAAATACATGGAATATTTTTGAAAATTCCAGACTTTCATGAAAATGTATCTATCTCTTCATTTACTTGTTTTAAATAGCTCTTTCATGTGTTGGGACAAAGGGACATTGTATTAATAGTGAAGTGTGAAATGTTTTTCTTGTTTGCTTGGGACAACAACTGGGAATACATTGATTTGCCTATTCACGCTTTATTGTTATGACAACATTTTTTCACAAAGTATTTGAAAGCCAGAGCTATGAAAGGAACAAAGTTGGCTATAAATCTGGAGGAGTTTCATGCTTTTGTTTTAAGCTTGCATGTACAAGCTTTGTCAAAATTGTGAGTCTTTCATCCGTGGTGTCTGCCTGACTCAAGGGTTCTTTTCTTGTTCAAATATCCTTTAGTAAAACCCATTTGACTGAAAGGCTGTGCAAACACGGGCTGGCTATGATAAGAGTTCTACATGAAATTTTTAACATGCTTTGCCAGCATGAGGTTTTTTCAGCTGCTTGCCCTAGTAAATATTGCCTTTCCTCTCCTGGCCCAGTAAGTCTGTTTTCTTGAAGTGCATTTCTCAACTATAATTGCTGTAATTTTGTGATGAATTTATGACAATCAACCATTATGCTTCAGGTGAAATGCTAATCTCTGGATTAGTGTTACTTGAAAAATAGTGCCCTGGTCCAAGCTCTGCTACTAAAACAAGCAGCACCAGAACCCAGGTCCCAGTCATGGCTAAATTTGCACTGGAGCTATTTTCTGTGTCTCTCTTTCCTCAGTGAGCTGCCTGTCAAGCTTCCTTTAGCACCCAAATGCTAAAAGACATCATAAGGAATCTACTCTTGTGCCTTTGCCGAGCACAGAAGGGGTGCTAGAGGAGAACACATTAATCAGCTTAATCAGAGTCAAAACACATGGTTTTTCTTTAAAATGCATTTGTCACATACAAGTGCATCATTGCATGAGCAGGAGCTGAGAACAGCAGGGTTCATCTAAATATTGTCCCAGCTCTTCAACATCCAAGAGAGCTGTTGAAAAAACAGCTGTTTGTCCTGTAACAAGCTACTTGTATCATGCACTACACAACCTATTTTGTCCAGCCAGTCTGGTTCTGCAATGGGTTTATAGAAAGACCAAGGAGCAAAACTTGTCTTTGAAAAACTCTTTGTTTTGCTGCTGTTCATTCTTGTGTTGCTGTTTTAAAATCTGAGCTTTTCCAGCTCACCTTTGCTTTTTTTGGTAAAAGTCTACATTGGCATACAGCTCTAAGACAGGAAAATGGAGACATTTTACCACATGCCTCTGCTAAACACAGCTAATAACATGCTGGATATTTTCCACTCCACCCAAGCTGCATAATGGTTCATCATATGAAATGAAGTTAATTCTGTGCAATGTTTTGATGAGTAATTTTAATCAGGGTTGTGAAGAAACTGCTCTCAAGTCTGGAAATGTAAGTGCTTCCTGTAGTAAACAAATCTTGTGGTTTTAGCATTTCACTTAATTTGGCTTTTCAGATGACAGAACATGTTCCTTCCCTTGCCCTATGGTCTTCATGGATTAGGAGCAGTTTTGAAGCAAAACTTAATTTGTTCCTCCCTTCAACTTATTAAAGAGGAGCGAGAAAATGTAGTTGTCACCTTTTCCTTTGACAAGTCAGAAGTCTTACTGTGACTTCTGTCCTTTTACCTGCCCTTAACATAGCAGGTGTGTGAGTCTGCTGTGATGGCCTCTGAAAATTAGTATCTTCTTTGCAGAGTGCCCACTGGATGGTGCCTTGTAGGAAGAACACACAGAGGAAGGGGTGTGAGTTGATTTGGCACATTTCAGCACAAGGCAATGACTGTGGGCATCTGGAGCCACACGGATCCATCAAGGAAATCTCTTGACTTCTGCAAGAGCTGCCAGGATGATTTTGGTCCATGGGTCTTAAGCAATCCTTATTGCATGTCCTAAGCTCCCAGGTGCTTTCAAGGTTCCTAAATATACAAGCTTTGTTCCAGTCTAACCTTTGAAAGCAGAAAGAAGTTGCAAAATGAGTGGCTGGTAAAAATATGCATATTGCTTTGTAGTTTTTTGTATTTAGGATGGAAGAGCCTGATCTGATTCTTGGACTGTCCCACACAATCTGTAGCTAAAAAGGCCAAGGCACTTGGTTGTCCAGAGCAAATACAAACAGACATTCAAGACTTAAATTTTCATTTGCTATCTATGTTATCCATAGTCAAATGAAACATGTCATAACTTCTGCAAGAAGTGGAAGAATATATTAAGGGGAAAAAAATCCCCAGGTTGTCTGGATATTGATTTATTATAGCTATCTTATACTTTCAATCTCCCCATCCCTACAGGCTCCTGTGGGCTGCTGCCAGGAAATGGATCACTCTGGATACAGTGTGTGTATTTATATGAAAACCCAACACAGGTCACAAATGTAACACTTAGAAGCAGATTTCTTGAGAAAATGGGAACGGTTGCAAATCAGGAATTCACATTTTAAAAATGCCCTCCGATATTTCCATGTAGTCCTTTAATTTTATGAATTTTTTCATTAATAATTTTGTTTCCCAGAATGTTTCCAGTGAGGAAATACAAACAGGACAGTCATGGTCATTTTAATATCTATGTAAATAGGAGGATGGTGGTGTGATGCAGAGGTTATTAATATTTAGCAATACTCCACCATTTACTAGAGGTAAGCGCCATTTCACAACCCAGTTGGAAGTCTAAAGTCCTGGTCCCATGAGCTATCCTGTCTCCCTCTTTTATTAAATTCTTTGTCATGGATTTGTCCTTTGCCAAACACTTCACCTGCTATTTCCAAACTGAGAATCTCCAGATGTTATTTTTTTTACTAAGACAGATTTAATGTCCCCCCTGAAAAATACCATGGCGAACAAAAGATGCATGCTGTTACAGAAATGACAGGTTTCTTTTTCTGGCAAGTATTCAATAGGCTGAATGAGTAGGGAGTGCCTACTGAAATTCTCAATTCCTGACTTGCAAGAAATGTCTTTAAATTCCACACTGTAGCAAATAGGGATGTGCAGCTTTTGCTACTCTGCAGCATCCGTGGTGCAGGCTGGACCCTGATGGATGTTAGAAACTGTTCTATCTCTCCCCAAAAACAGTTCTAGAAAATTCTGCACAATATTTCCTCAAGTCTTATGTGTATTTCAGCCTTCATTTATAAAGAAAAACCATCTGACTCCAGGAAAAGAAATAACTGTGACCTCTAGTAGCAGAAAAGCCCCAGACTGTGAAATGCCCCACCTTCCTTGCATGGCCTGTCAGCAACAGAGTGGTGAGGAAAAAAAGCTTTAAAGGGCTTCATCTTCTGATCACTGCACTTTATACCTTAAAGTACTTTTCTATGGCAATCAGTGTCCCCACTTGTGCAGGACCTGCTGTGTGTTGATGTTCTTGCTGTTGCATCTCTCTCCATTCAGGAGGAAGAATCTCACTGCTCCTGTTTTACAGAGGGACCTGAAAAGCAGAATTAAAAGGCTTGTGCAGTGTCTCAGTGGGGCAGAGGTGAATTCTGAACTTTGGTCCCACAAGACCCTCATAAACATCATAATTCCTTTCCCTTGGTCCAAAGCTTTCTCCTAAATAAGCCCAAATGGACAACATCAACTTGAGGGTGTGCAGACACTTTTGCCTGGCCCAGAAAAAGCTCCTGCCTTGGTGGGTGAGGTTGGTTAAGGTTTCCCAAATGATTGCTGTCCATGCATTTATGTCACATCTGGAGCACTTGTCAAATGTTCAACGTGATAACTTGGGATATGGAAGTTGCAAATGAAGAGGTTGGTCCGAAAGGCAGCCCAAGGTGTGCATGCTGCCAAGGTGAGTTGTGTGTACAACATGTATTTAACAGAAGTGTAAATCAAAATATTGATTATTTACGACACGGATGATTTCACAAATTATTTTGTCCCCTAAGCTGTTTAAGGAGATCCTGCACATCCATTAAAAAAACCCCGTAGCTCAGCCTTTCCTTGTCCTTCGCTGCAGAAATGTACCTGAGTTGTATCTACCTCCTCTCCCAAGGGTTGTCCAATACTGCCTTTCCCTGAGTGTTAACCTGATTGATTTCTTACCACCTGAAAGACTGATTTCTTCATTCAGCCTCCCTTTTATCCACCAACATTCTCTTTGGTTCTGTTAATAACAGTTACAGGAAAACAGAGGATTTGATGATTTTTTAATATACTGAATTTTTCATCATTAAATATCTCGACTTCCATTGCCTACAGACAAATCAGGCTTTGATTCTGTCTGCAGTGAGGGGTTTTAAACTTGGTGAGGCTTTCAGATGTACATTAACCGAACCCTTTGATCTTCTTCTCTTCCTTTTGTAAGTAACCTTCAGAGCAAGTCCAAGAAGTTGAGCTGGAGGACGTAAGTCTGGCTGCTTCATTTCTGTGCAGAGACACCGGATCAACACCTGCGACACACAGCTAGGAGAGGATTCCACATATTGTAGCAGTCACTCCCCTGCCGACGTGGGGACAGAACAGATTGTCAGCTTCTGTTGCAGCCATCTAATAACCCACCATCTGTCTTCCATTTTTAATTTAGACACAAGCGATAGACCGGAGTCAAAACTGTGGTTCCAGATCCCATGGGGATTGCCAGAATTTCTTCTGAGTTTAATAATTAAATAAACAAAAAAAATTATTTAATCTCTCAGCAGAAGTCAGTCATGCTGTGCACGCGCCTGCACACTCGTTACCTCATTCACTCCAGCCCCCGCACTGTTAGGGCTTGTTCCTTGTCACATCTCAAGTCTGTTCCAAAATTTCTGCAGGGCAGGGACTGTGTATGTTTGCCTGGTAATGTATCTATGGGAATAATGTAAAATACTAATGGTATTAACAGCAAGTGTGAAACGTAATTTGGAAACTGGAGTTAATTTTGAAGTTTGGCTCTTCAGTTCTTCTTGAGCAATCAGGCAGAAAACAGGGAGAAGAAAGAAAGATGTCATTAAATGTAATTAAAATTAGGATTGAAATTAGAAATATCACCAAAGCCATAAAGGGTATCAAGGAAATGGCCAGTGAAAGACTCCAGGGAACCACTCCTCCTCTTGATTCCTGTCACAATGTGGTTCTTTTCCTACAGCCTCAGTCGTCACCTTCTCCTCTTCAGTTCTGTTGATGCATTCCCAACCTGCCTTCTGGCAGCCCAGGACAGGAAAACTGAAGGAGCATTGATATGAGAGCATAATATTACCAAAGTACAGGAACTGAGGGTGAGGCTTTCCAGGGACTGTCTCAAGCTACTGAGAACTGAAGAATCATCAAGATGAAGCTCCAGAAACGAGCTAATTCCTTAAAGACCTTTGCCTTCATATGAAGTGGTTGTGTCAACAGGAGAAAGAGAAAAGGGGAAAATCTGTCTTCCTGCTGTACATCACTTGAAGGCAAAAACAGGTGAGCGAGCTCATGTGGCTCCATGGACTCCAGCAGCACCAATCTGCTTTATGTGAACTGAAAGTGGTTGCTGGAGATACTCCTCCTGTGGTAAATGACTTCACCTTCACCTTGCTACCAGTGCCCCCAAATTCATATCAAGTGCAACCATTTCAGCTTACAGATGCTGATTCTAGAATTATTTTTTTTTTTTTGAGTGGCTTTCACAGCACATAAACCTGGCAGATGTAAGGGCTGAGGCATCTTAACCCAACTGCTGTGTTTCCAGGAGTCTGGCATTGTTTTAGATTGGATATAAAGAATAAATTCTTGGCTATGAGGGTGGTGATGCCCTGGCACAGGGTGCCCAGAGAAGCTGTGGCTGCCCCATCCCTGGAAGTGTCCAAGGCCAGGTTGGAGCAACCTGGACAGTGGGAGGTGTCCCTGATCATGGCCAGGGTTTGGAACAAGACAGTCCTTAAGGTCCCTTCCAAACCAAACCACTCTGTGGTTCTGTGGTTCTATAAGGGATTAGTGATGTCAGAGGGTTTACAAGCATTTATGGGGTGAACAGGTGAATCTCTCCACAAGGAAGATACTGAATGGTCCAGCCCTTTGCTCCCCAAACATAAGCCATCTATTGACTGTTCTGGGCCTATGGCACTCAGGCTTTTTTGTTCTTCTTCAAGTATGTAGTGGAGTCAAATGCTACCCTGGGATTTTCAGCAGCATCTCGGACAGTCCCCAATAAAGAACTGGATGTCTTGAATTGGTGTGGATGTTCCAAAGGACACTGTCCCTGACATGGCTACAGATACTTCTGTCATGTGCTCCTATTCTCCTGGAGACAGCAAACATGGCAGAAGCCATATTCCTGCAGAGTGGAGCCAGGTTACTGGGATAAAGTGGAGCTGGATTGCTGCAGTAGAAACTTGTGGTGAGAGAAATCAGCTGGAGCTGCATGGCTGGATGCTGGCAGAGAGATGGGAGACGTCTTCTCCTTCTGGCGCAATGAGTTGTTTTATCTGTTTTGTTTTCCCCTGACACACCAGCATGGTGAACAAGCTGACAGCACTCATCTAGTGTGTGTGCCAGCAGAGAAGGGGAGTGGAGCAGCAGAACTGCTGAGAGTCATGAGGAAATTATATGGGACTGGGACAGACTTCCCTCTGGGTTTTACCTACATTTTAAAACCAGGAATGTAGCCTTGGAGTTGATTAAAGAGCTTCCACCTTCCTCCAGCTGCAGCCCTACCCTCAGACAGTATCTGAGCTTCTGAGTTGAAGGGACTATTGTCATCCCAGTGCCTCTGGTGTTATTCCTCTCCAGGAAAACAAGCATGTGGCTCTCTGCAGGGTGAGACAGGATTTGGGCATTGCGTTCAGGCTTGGACCTCTGAATGGAAAGACTGAGCTCTGTGCAACACGGAGCAAAGCTCCTCGCAGCTTTCTGCCCAGAAGCTGTGTCTCCTCTGCCAGCTCTCAGCTGTGCCCAGCTTTCCCAGAACATCGTGCAAAACCATCCTACTCTCTGCTCCTAATTGCAAGCAGCAAAAAATTAGGACTGGGATAGGTGGGTATTGTCCTGGTCCACTTTTGGAAAAGCTGGTTCATAGGAGCACACCACTGAAAATATCTGCTACGGATATGATCCTGCAGAGCTCATCTCATTTGAAGGAAACAGCTTTTGTCTGAATCTCCTAGACCAGAAACAAAAAGAGATTTTATAATTACTTTTTTTAAACAGTTCAGCTGCTGCCTGACTGTTGCAACTGCCCTATTATTTGCTGCATCATTCTTCATCCTCCATTGGGAGGGACATGGAAGTCAGCCCTGCTGTTTAATCACTTGCCTTTACTGCTCACTTGTGGCTAATACTTGCTCCTCAGCATGGCAAGTGGAATGCAGTAGCGCTGCTTTGCATTACCGCCCTGGAGCTCAGAACCAGGCCAATGTCATCAAAATTCAAGGCATTCCTTTCCCAAACTCACTTTACATTGAAAAGTACCCTTAACTCTCTCTAGCCCTGAATACCAGGCTTGAGGGCCTCTTTACCTGCCAGGGATGCTGGGCAAGCTTACAGCCCAGATAAATCACAGGCAGCCGGGGAATGGGTGGAGGCTCTCGTTTCACCACTTGAAAGGCAACTTTTAAAAGCTGGTTGGAATTCGGCCTTTAATTTTGCACCCACAGATTTGAACCCATAATCAGATGTGAGCTTGGATCTGCAGATCTCCTCTGCTGCAGCACTAACACCATCTCTTGCATGTTGCCTGCCTAATCCATAAGAACAGTTAGGTAATTAAAGGTCTGAATGTGTTTAGCTTTTCCCACCTCCAGTTATGAACAGGGCATTGAAAGGCATTGGGTCCTTTGCACAAGCCCTGGGTAAGCAGAGTCCTGTCCTCCTTATCTCCTGGTCATTCATACAGAGTCTCTAAGTGCTCCCTATAGCTTTCCCATTTATCACAGGCTGCTTTCCTAAGAGAAGCTCACTGACATACTGCTCCAAATTGAATTATCATTACTATTATTGCTGTTGTTAGCATTATTATACAAAAAACCCAAACCCACGCACTTCACAAAATGAAACTTCATTTGGTGAGAATTCTTTAAAATAAATTTATTTTATTTAAATTTCCAAATCCAAACTTCAGGAAAATTTTTTATGCAGCATATGCAGCATTCACTGCTTGGGGCTGTGCCTGTGGGCAGCTGGAGCCTCAGCATTGCTTCCAGGGGAACATTGCTCCACACAGTCCAGCAGAAACTTGTTATTTTTACTGGCATTCCTGCTGCAGCAGAATTTGGAAGAGGGCATGGAGGAGCTTTATGGCATGGTCTTCTTGTTCTTGTTGTCACTCGTTCAAAAAAACAGAAAAATTTTAAAACTGCAACCTCTGTTCTCTGCATAATGAAGAGGAAAATGGTCCTCTGGTCTGCTTCCTTACTTGAAATGTCACTCCACACCTGAGAGAAAAAGGAGGGGAAGTAAAATGGAAAAAAGAAACATGGATTTTTTAAATTTCTTTCCTAAGTGTATGTAATGTATGTACATTTTTGCTGGGATACTAAAATGAAAGCATTCACTGATATTTGTGTTTACTGCTGGACCACATAATATTTAAACTACCTCATGCACAGAATTATGAATTTAACTGATAGAATGAAGTCCAATGGAGCAAAATAATTTGACTTACTTTGAAGTAGGTGATTCTCAGAAATATTGTAGTATTTTATCAAGAAAAAATTACATCTCTGCACAGAAGCAACTGATGCTTCATCAGGCTTTGGATGTCCTCTCACCTCTTCTATGGGGCTATGATCTCAGTGATCTGACTGATTTCCAGTTGGAAGTGAATGTTATCTGGGTGTGTTCCCAATGTCCAAACACACTAACCAGGGATGGTGTCTGAGAATTCCCCAGAGAAGCCAGCACATGCCAGGAAAATATCACTTACAGTAAGTCACTGGAAGAGAGCTGCATTTTGCTCTGAGACTCTCATCTCAGCTGCATTTCTCAGGCTGGATCATGATTAATTCTGTGTCTAGGCTAAAAATTTAGATTTTTTTTTTTTTATAACTGGGCATTGAATTTGCTTTTTTTGTTTGTTTGTTTCCTGACTCATTTGGATGTGTCAGGGAAAACCTTACTCCTGACCTAGAAGAGCTCTGTAAATCTCTTATCATGCACACTGATTCTTCTTTCCATCTTGCCTTTCATTCTGGAACGTGCAGCACATGCACATTTGTCATAAGCACATGATTCTTTCCATGTCTTGAGATTAACTTTTCTTCTTTCCATCCTTTTGCATTCATTAACTTGCTTTGTTGCAATTTAGATGGTAAAATCTGTAGAGTAGAAATTTTACTTCTACAAAAACACACCCATGATGATACACAAACCATGATGTAGAAGGCACATTGTGTTTTCTCATGGGCTTCTGGTGTGTTACTAGGAAAAAAGTTCTTTTTTTTTTCTTTTTAAGATGAACAAGGAGCATGGAAACCAAGTGGAATTTATATTTCATAGAATCATTGAGGTTGGAAAAGACCTTTAAGATCATTGAGTCCAACTATAAATTTAATACTGCAATGCCCACCACTAAGCCATGTCCCCAGGTGCCACTATTAAGTCACAAAGCTTAGTGACTTTGTGCTCTTTGTCATGTTTGAACTACTTGGAGGACCAGGAGAATGTCAGATACCATGTAGGCAGTAGCTAGGTGGAAAACCACTCACAAAATCTTCAGGATTTGAGCGTCGATGATGTTAAGTGTAATTTTCACCCATTTGCTGGGAGCAATGAAGAGCTGGAGTCACCCATCTCCCTGGGTAGCTGTTACAACAGGACCCTAATCGCTCCTGGCCCAGTGACATGCTCAATCCAGCCTCTTGGCCCACTTCCCAGTAAGGATAATTGGATTTTTTTTCTTCTTCTCCTCGCATTTCCATTGCTTGTTAAATGCCATACGGTATTTACTCCACATTTGCTGCCCTAAGCATTGAGCAATATTAGTGAAGGCTGTTGCCTGTCCCAGCAGTGGAAGTGGTGGGGGGTTTGTGAGGCTGTACAGGCTCCTTCAAGATGAAAGACCCTGTCTTAGGAACATCATGTTTTATTATTTATTTAAAGGATGTTTTCATGACACTGCAATTTCTAACCCAGCATGGTGGGACCATAAAATAATAGCGGGTCTGTTTGGAAGAACGTGTTTTATTTGGCACATTTCTGGAATAGCAGTACAAAGGAAGAAAATAAAATTGCAATGTTTATGGCAGCTGGGCTCTCTGTCCGTTGGTAGCCACTTACCACAAATAACTGCTTGCTGGTACCCACACACGATATTTTAAGATCAGACCTCTTAAAAAGAAGGTCTTAAACATCAGCAATATTTAGTGCTGTACAGCCTTCTGGCCACCACATAATGACTGCAGTGTTTTTTATGAAAATGAAACTCATCACATTCTGGGCTTTGCTTTAAGACCTCACATCAATCACTCAACCCCAAGCTGTGCCTCGCACCTTTTCAATTCCCAAAGCCTTGGTCTTTCCGTTATGTTAGTCTTAATGTCTCTTTTTTTGCCTTCTTCCTTGCTGCCTGCTCCTGGAGGAAATATCCTCCCTCCAAATTGGTTTGCTGAACAATCCTCTTACTGATCTGGTGGAGAGAGGGAAACTTGGTCATGTCGATAAGGCAGAAGCAGTCAGAGCACAGTCATTGAATGCTACAATAAAAGCAAACACAAGTAGTCAAAAGATCAAGCAGCAGGTAAAACAAGTAAAGGAAAAAAAAATTTTGTCCACCACAAAATTAATGGCGGGGCTCCTTGCCACAGGATATTGTGAAGGACAGGAATAGAAATAATTTTTAAAAATTAACTAAGAAAATGAATGAAGGCTGGATTCATCACTCATTATGAAATGCAATGACTCAGATAAAAAAGCTGCTGAGAAAACTCCCAGGAGGTTGGTAGGAGCTATGAGGATGAGGCACCCACTGCTGGTATTGTGGGAAGTGGGATGGATCTGACTCAGCCACTTGACTCAGCCACTCTTATGTGCTTTTCAATCATTCCACCCATAAGAAATAGAACAGCTACAAGACACAATTACGTACTGTTACAGACTGTATAAATGCAGTTAATTCGAGGTAAGGCTTTGCCTTCCCGATGAAACAACACAGTTCTTTAACTTTTTAATCTCTCTGTTTCTTCCTTTCTGCCTAATTTTGCCTTTCTCCTCCTCTGCCATGACAAGTTTTATTTTGCTGCTCCTCAGGGCTATGCCTGTGGCTTTCTACCTGTAAGTTTGTCTCATGCAACAAACACAGCAGTTTATTTATTCTCTTTTACTTTCCCCCATTCCTTGACAACCTCATATGCTATGGTTCTCCCTTGCTCCTTAGTCTCCTCTTTACATAGTGGAAAATAAAAGCTGCACAAACCCTGTCCACCAAGCAGGAAAGCTGGTTGGACCTTTCCAAAGTGCTCAGTCCGTTATCACAGACCCATGCCGTGAAACTGGGGTTCAACAAGCATCGAGGGCAGTGCTGAGTGTCTGAGAACTCTTCCCACTGCTCTATTTTACTCTGAAAGCCTCCGCACCCGCTGGTTGTTTTGAATTATGGTTCTGGCCTGGGATCACTGAATTACACGACGTGACGTGAGAATATATATTACAAACAGAACACAAAGCTGTTCTGTGGCACTCTCTTGCCTTAACATCACTTTATATGTTGTGGCTCAGATAGTGCAGGAAGCAGCCAGCTGAATTCCTTGCACCGAGGCGGCCCTTTCCTATCCAGGGTTGCGATACCACGAAGGAAACGAAAGATAAGCCACTGCTTCAGCAACCTCGATTGTCTTGTCCCTCCTCATCTGAGGTGCTGGTGTACCAAGAGACACTGATGAGCTTTGTTTCAGTGCCTTGCTGAGGATGCTGGGCAGTGGGGCAATGCCCAGTGCCACCAGTCACCAGATGTCCCGACGCTGCGGAGAGCGAACGCGCCCGCAGTAAACAACCAGGGACAATGGGGACTCTGAGGAGGGGGAATGGGTTTGTACCAGGGCTAGCAACTGTACCTGACATAACAAAGGGGCAATTCAGCTCACTGGGACGGCGTACTGCGGCACGGCGCAGGAAGAATGAGTGGGGAAAGATTAGCAAGGCTTGGCTTGTGCAGGCTGGCACATGATAACGTTATTGGTTCTGTCATTTGATGCCGGGTGAAGAATGCAGGAAGAAAGTGCTTTTAGTCAGCTAAGTGAACATATGATGTTGGTAAGGTTATTTTGTGGTATGTTCTGCTCTGTTCCCTTTTTCTGTCCCACCCCCCGAGTCAGAGTCATTACTCTTCTCCTTTCATCAGGTGATATTCCTGGTTATCAGGCAGCAACAGGATGGCAGGACTCCTGGCATAACAGCGTCAGTGCTGACCCAGTGGGGATTGATACACTCACAAATTGTTGGGGTGGCTCACCAGCTGTTTGGGCAGGCTTTGAATGGGTCAAGAACTGGGTGTCTGGCCTGGGGCATTCCAAATGGAGGAAAGGTAACTTACAACTCAGGAAAAAATGGTCTGATGAAGTCTTTTACTCTGAGGAACTGGAGAACTTTGCACAGAACACACTGAGAAACCCTGCATTAGGCATCTGGGCTTTAAGAGGTGGGTTTGTACTCTATGTGACACACTTTGCAAAACAGAAATCTTAGTGTAAACAGAGGCAGATAAAGGATTTTTTAAAATGGCCCATTGCCATGAAGAAAAGGAGCCTGGGCAAGCAAACAAGCAAAGGCAGCTGAGAGAATGGGCCCATAACTCACAGGGCATTTGTTTACTTGCTTTGGCAGGAGACGCAGGTGTGAGCTCCTTCTTTGTTTCTTTCTGCAGGCTGAAGGAAAGCTGCCTGCTCCTTGCCACGCAGGTAAAAGAACTCTAGTACTGAAGAGTATTCTTTAGCCATCTTTTTTTAATGAAAAGCCTTTTGAGAAAAGAAGACCGAGGACCAGCGAAAGTTAAATAAATAAAATCTACAAACTGTTTCATGCAAGGTCCTAACAATAGTTTTCATTTATTCTCCTCACCTCTCCCTGAAACAACCTGAAGTGAACATTCATAGATTACTCTCCCCAGTTTTGCTTCCTGGCATAGATCTTTGCACATTTTCACCTCTCAGGTGTTGCAAATCTCCACGCCCCTGCCCCCAAGTGTAGACTCTTTAATAGAATCAAGAAGAGAGTTTGTAGTCTTTTGTATTTTAAACTCTGTAAGGATTTTTTTTCATATACCTTTTTTGATTTTAGACTCTTTTAGTGGGAGTTTAATGGTATGTCCGCTTCAACAGAGAGTTTGGGAGAGGGGAAAGTGTAAGAGCAGTGGTGAGAATGGATGAGTGGAGCCCAGGAAGGAGCTGCTGGCTACTCAGGAATGGGTTTTTGGGAAAGACTGGCCACATCCAGCCTCATGAAAGGGAGTTTAATTTTCAGAACTAAGTGCAGCTGTGAGGAAGCTCATCCTGGAGCTCCAGGTGGAGGAGGTTTACATGGAGGATCATAGGGCAGGCATTCAGGCAAGCTGTGTAACCTGAACACCTTTCCAGTGGGATGGATGGCGGGGAGAAAAGGAGCACTTGGAGAATGTAACCTGGACAGCATCATCTAGCGTGTGGAGATGCAGAGGCTGGAGAGCAGGAAGGGAGAGGAAGAGAGGGAGAAAGAGAAGAGCAGACAGCTGCTTTGTGGATGGCCCATGTATTTGGCTAATGATGGTAATAAAATAGGATTAACTGCTAGTCCTGGATTGATGGCCATGGCAATTGCCAGACACTCTGCTTCCCTTCTGTGAGCGAAGGAAGGTGGTGGCATGTGGGAATTACTTTTAAAAGCTCATTAGCTGGGTGTTAAGTCTCATCAGACAGTTAACATTTCAAACAACTACAACCTGGGTATAATTGCAGCCTCTGTAAATTTGTTTGCCCCATTAATACCTGTCACTATCAATTATTTAATTCCCTCTCAGCTGTTTGAATGCTTGTTTCAGACTGGGCTTTACACGGGTTTATTTATTTGTTTCTGGCCAGAAGATAGCAGCAGCTTTTTAAATGGAAGGATGTGTTTTCTGCTCCATGAGCTCTGTAATCTGAAGGTAAGAGATTAAGTGAGAGACTTGAAAAAGACAGCGAGGAAGGTGTGCTTATACATCTTTGGTTCCGTGCTACAAAATCCACGGGGAATTTCTAGGGAGAATGCAAGCTCAGGTTTGAGAAGGTTGGTGTTTGGAGGGTCTGGCTTGGGTCTCACAGATGTGCCAAGGAGTTTCTACCAAAGCAAAAGGAGCCTGAGTCATGCAGAAGACTTCTGCTCGTGTTTATACCAGCAACAGGAGAACCATAGCAGCAGGAAAACAAACTTTGGGAGAGACAACAGACAAACGAGAGCCCCGGGGAGCAGGAGTGAGTTCAACAGCGATGCCAAGGGGGAGAGAGGGTCACCTGCCCTGGAGCACTGGGGATATGCAAGAGGGGTGAATTGTCCCTGCCACCCTGATAAGGAAAATAATAATCAGGACAAATCTTTATTCGTGCTGACTCAAACATTTTTGCCATATTTTACCTTCGAATGTTTGCTTTCATTGCTGTAGACTTTTTTTTTCCTTGGCTGCTGCATCTCTGCTGAAATTTTTGTGGCACAGATGGCTCCCTGTAATTTCTGTGTGTGTCCTTTCAGGAATATGCTGCTCCAGGACAGCTTTTTAATTTTAATTTTTTTTTCTTAAAGTGACACCTGTTGTATATGAGTATTAATTGGAAAGAGCAATAAAGTTGGCTGACAGGTGAAAACCTTCTCTAGATCTCTCTGTGCTTATGTTAATGTTTCTAAGCTTATAGAATCAAAATAATTAATTAAGGTGGCATTTCTGTAGTGGAAGGGAGAGTGTTCCTTTGGCTCCAGCTCTCTGCAGCTGCTCAGCTGACATGTGAGCAGGCATTTCTGTTCAGTGCATATGTGGCACTCTGTGGTCCTGGCGACCAAGAATAGGGGTTTATTTTGGAAACTGCTAATGGCTTTGTTTGCACATTTATTCCCTTTGCTGAGAGAGGCTGCAAACTGTTACTGTGACCTTTTGGGTTTCTATGATAAGAAGCTGTTTTGGAGGAAAGCAGGTCTGATGCTTTGGTCACTCAGGAGCCTTTGGAAAGGCCTTCAGCCCCATCCATGCAGAGGGAGGCATGACATTGTTTGCAGCTGGAATCCACAGGCTGGATAATGTTTGCTAGGGTAAATATTTAGAATGTAGGTGTAGGAATTTAGAAAGAAAGAAGTTAATGTATATACCTATTTAAGACACTAGGTTGCTGATCTTAGGAATCAAGTTATGGAGGCATCTCCAGTCATGCCAGGGCTGCTTCAAGTTAATTTCTTATAGAGATGCACGTGGAGAGGAATGTGCCCTCCTCCCATCTTTGCTGAGGAACCCTGCAAAGTTGTTAGATGCCAGCTGTAAAGGGCCTTTTTGTTTCTAAAAGGAGAAATGGCAAGCCACCCTACAGCCTGAGCAGCAGCAGACCTCACAGTGTTCTTCTGTCTTCATGTCATCTCTTAAATATAGCTGCAAAAAATTAAAGTTTAAATGTTATTTTTCATATAAGAAGCAAACCATAAATTGTGTTTGTTCTTTGTTATGGCACTAGAGCTGCAAACTACAAGACAGGTCATATTGCCTTCATAAATTAACCTCTCCTCCCCCTCCAATTAATTCTAATTTACTTTCAAGTTTTGGTAACATCGGTTTCCATACATTTTCCCAGTTTGTGTTGATAAGAAAATTCTAGTTATATGAATCATAATTTATGACAGGGAAAATTGAATTATGAAGATATCCATGCTGAATGTGCCATGTGTTTTTTTTCTTGGTTGAATAAGTAGCTTGAAACTGGTCATTTGAAAAAGAAAGAGCAGCACTTGTTTCTTTTTCAGTGGCCTTTTCAGATCATGCATGTAATAATATATAAAACGAAGCATATTTCCATGGCTGCCATTCTGGAGTGAACAAAGCTTGTTATTAGCTTGTCTAGCCCAGTTTGTTTGATTTGAACTGCAGTCAGGGGGATGAGTGCATGCTTGACATTTCTTCTGCACTAAAATGTCTAAAGCAATGCCAGGCTGGGCTCCATTATGGGAAACTAGTAAAATCCATTCAGTATGTTCATGAGCAACTGTTCTAGCTTTCAATAAACTTACAAAGTATATAACCACTTTTGGCTGCTTATGCAGCCAAATGCTTTTTGATGTTTTGAAAAAAAAACCTAGGGTAAGTTTTCTTAGATATGGAAAAAGTACCAGCAAAATCCATATTTGCTCTATGCAGCTGAGACTGTTTATATTGCCAATGCTAAGGATTATATGCCCTCAAATGGGAGAGGAATCTTGTCTACAGATGTTGTGGGGAGCCTGTATTATAAAAGATGATGCAGAAAAAGTGAAGAACTTTTTTAATGCATGTATATAAGTAACAGTGATTTAAGCTCAGTTCCTTGAACCCTGGAAGTACTTGAAGTACATCCCTAATGTCTTGAGGAATCAATGAAGGGGACACCCGGTTGCATTTGCTGTTTGTTTCTTCATTCCTCATGCATGCAAGCCCAGAAGAGAGATAAGGGGCATAAAGAGCAAGGAAGTGTACTTAGTGCCCTGATTTAGATGATGGGATGGTGTTAGGTAATAGCTTGGACTGGATGACCTTGTTAATTCTGTGATTCTGTAATACAACCTCCAAATCCTTTGCTAGGTGATTAGCAGAACCTAAACTCTGACAAAGACTTGATAGAGCTTTTGAGTTGTCCTGGAGATAAGATGCTATGGAACAATATACTCTTCAGTTATTCATAGAATCACAGAATCATTAAGGCTGGAAAAGACCTGTAAGTTCATTGACCCAGCTCTGCCAAGTCCACCACTGAATCATGTCCCCAGGTGCCACATCTACACCCCTCCAGGGTGTTTTAAACCCCTCCAGGGATGGTGACTCCACCACTTTCCCAGGGCAACCTGTATCAAGGCTTGACCACCCTTTCAGTGAAGTATCTTGTCTTAATATCCAATCTAAACCTCCTGTGGCACAACATGAACCTATTTCCTCTTACTTGTTGTTTGTGAGAAGAGACTCATCCCCACTGATAATCTATCACTTTCGCTATTGCTGTGAAAGCTCATGGACCTTGGCATTGCTCATGGACCTTCTTTACTTCATGGCATTATGTATGTATTTTTGAGTATACAAATTTTATTTTTTTTGCCACAGCAATTAGTTAACCAGCCCAAAGACTGGCAATGAGTAAGACCAGAAATCAGTGTGCAAAAGTGGGCTCTAACACACACCTTTATTGCTGTCTCTGCTGGAATCCTATCAAGTCCTTCTCCCACAAACTGGGTCGGAATGGCTGCAGGAATGGTCTAATTTGCACCCAGTGGCTACAAGCTCAGCCAAGACTGTGATAGGAGGCATCTAGCCCCTGCCTTCTTCCAGCAGCAGCAGGAAATAGTTTCACTTCCTCCTTTGAGTTCATGCCACCCAAACATGGATATTTTTTTGGTAAATAAAGAATGTGTGCAGCTTACTTGACCTTGGTAAACACAGTGTGACCATGTGTGTAAACTTGGTGCTAGCACAGAGTTCGTGACTTTGAGAGGCTGGTCTGAGCCAGGGAGCTGCCATCAATCACAACCTGCTTGTAGGATTTCAGCCTTTGCAGGCAAAGCAGGCACTGTTTGTGCCATCAGGGCTGATGGAGCAGCACAACCACCACAGCAGATGTTAACAAGATCAGTGCAGAGAAGGTAATAATAGACCAAAAGCAAGAAGACCACATACGTGCGAGATCCACTTCTAAATGAAGTAAAAAAGAAGTGTTTTCGTGCACAACAGGGCATGAAGAAGCCTGAAATAGCAGAAATCCATCTTCCCAGAATCCAGCCTGGGAGAGTATCCCAGTTAGAGATCTTCCTCTCCACCACAGACAGTCTGTTACCTGCCTTGGGTTTATTCTTTTGGACAGTTGGGTCATCTAATTATCCTAGGTCCCTTCCACTGAAACATTCTAATCCCACTGTATTTTCTAAGCACTTTCTCTGATCTGAAGTGAAGCATTTTCGCCTGGCTGTTTAACACAAATGTCCAGCAAGTCATCATTGGTGTAATGCAGGATTCTCCATGTACAAGCAACCTCTTGGTAGCAGGCCATCCAGGCTGCTGAAGGCTAAGTCCTAATATGCTAAATAATAGGGATAATCAATGAAAACTTCAGATGAGGAGGAGTACACTGGTGGCAAAACAGCACTGTTGTATGATGTAATTAGTCTGTGGTACTGTAATATCTGCACAATAACAGCAAATCTATACCTTTCCCCAAATTGGTCACTGTCAGTTTTTTCCTGGTGGCTGCCAGCTATCACTTGAATCTTCCCAAGTAACTAGTTTGAGTCCCAAATAGTTCCCAACTGCCCCCTTGGGCGGTTTGTTATGGAGAGGAGACTGAGCTCTACATGCACAAACACTGTGACTTTGTGTTTCCTTCATGAAATCCCTGTTTTGGGATGTCCATGTTGTCCTTAAACTGTCTTCCTCCAATCTTCCCATAAAGGTCAATGTTAGTACCTACTAGTAGTAGTTTCCCTTAGCACTCCACTACAAGCAGTGAAACCAACATTTTACTAGTTATTGTTTTGTTATCTGAAGGAAACTTTACTCATTTTATTTTTATCTGAAGATTAACCTGCTCATTCAAAACAGACATTAATAAGAGGATGGAGTCTTCTGTAAACACAACCATGTTTAATGGTCCTACTTCAAAATGGTTCTCAGCACTGTTGCATTTCTTAAATCCTCACTTCCTACTATTTTATGTTGGTATGATGTTTTTAGTCTCTGTGCAAGAGCAGGGAGCTACTGCCCCTGCCTTTTCTAGTGTCAGCTGTTAGTCTGTGGTCACCTCTCCAGAAGTGCAATGAGGTGTCTGTTTTCCTGAATATAAACTAATCCAGTTTTCATGGGTTTCCATTCTTTTTAAGATTTTTCTTTGGGGTGCATTTTGATTAAGATAATCTCTCAAATAAGTATGTGATTGGCAGTGACAAAATGGCCTCTGTATCATCATTGGTTCCTGCCAGGACATTTGCAGTAGTGGCCCAGTAGTGTTAAAGATAGAGATGAAGGAAGACAATATGGCTCCAATGAATCTAATTGGAAAAACTCCTATAAACTCCAACAGAATAAGGATTTAATCCCTGCTATTGTGCAGTAAAGAAAAGCTACATGAGAGAGAAGCTTTCAAAAAAATTATTAGAGAACAGTTGTGATCTTGCATGTCAAATGTATTTAATTAGAAGAACTTTTCCAGTATCTCTAGAGATTTAGGGACATTCAGTGGGCCCTTCTTTTCTATTTGGAAAATACTTTGCCCATTGTGGGCAGTAGGAGAGGGGAAAAAAATTGAAATAAGCTGTCTCCAATTGCAGTTGGAAATGTAATACAATGGGATAGGGCTGAGACCCACAGGGAAGCAGTGGCAGCACTCCCACTGACCTTAATGGGAGCTGGACCACATCCCACACGGCCTCAGAGACGTTTGAGGGAGGGGGGGAAGGTCTACTCTAAAACTGAAAGATGAGAATGAAGAAACGTGTGGATTTCAAAACTTTGTGGCTCAAGTGGGGCCAGGGCCAAAACCTGCTGAAACAAACACAAAGTCAATGGTCAGGCTGGCTTTGTCTGACTCCTTCTGCCTGTACTTTTGTTTTGAGGAAAACGTTGCCAGTTTGTCAGCTACTACTCTTAGAAAATATCTGTTCATCACACAGATATTCTATATTAGCAGCTCCTTTGTACAACTGATGTGCTGGGTTTTATCCAAGATTACAAGAGAGAAAGTTATTTGTGTACCTTCAATCCTCACTAACGAAGTCCATCAGGAGCTGGTGACCTCCACTCTTGGGCAGTTGCCCTCCCAGAGGTCCTCTGGGGGATGTCTCCTGTGGGATCAGCCAGCAGGTGATGCAAAACCTACGGGCTAGGACTGGGTCGGCTTGCAGCCTGGGGAAAGGCTGGCAAAAAGGGGTCTTACAGTTTTGGGGTCTCTATTCCTGCAAGCTGAGGTAGACCATGGTGGTGTACTAATGCTGCTGTCTTGCAGAAAAAAATGAGGAGGAATTTTCATTAGAGGTAAAATATTTCCTGGATCTGAAATGCAGCTGAGGGGAGTTTTAATGGTGAAAAGGCATTTGCTTCCTGTGGAGGAAAAGAACGCCCAAAGAACTGCAGAAATGTAGCGAAAATACCTTTTACATCAACAGTTCAGGGCCAGAAAGCCTCCAAGCTGCTGTTGCTTCCTTGCCATTTTGTGAAATTATGGAAAGAGAGATCACCGTGGTTCAGTTTGCAGCAATCAGGTGACCAAATGTGGGCAGTGGGGAGCAGTACAAACAGACAGCCTCATCCTGGGTACCACGACAAGCTTTGCTCCGTATCTATCCAAGTGCATCAGCTCTCCAAACTACATGAAAAAAATGTCCACTTTCCAGAACTTTCAACAAAACGGGGCTGACTAACATCTAACTAACGCCAGCATCAGCTTTGGAGGGAATTAGGAGGATCTTCACCCCCAATGACACCCAGAGAGGCAAAGTCTGACTAAAACACTGCAACACACAGAAGAAGCCCAGCTCCCGAGCAAAGGGCTGCTTGTGTTTTCAGAAGAACTTGCTAGAAGCCACAGTGCATCTTGGAAGGAGTGGGGATCGTATTTCAGCCTTGGATTTGAGGCACACGTTGTGACAGCCCGCGGCAGACATGCCAGGAACTTCATTCCGTAAATCACATTTCTTGCAAAGGAGGCCTCTGTGCTCAGTAGTAGTAGCATTTGTTTCTTCTTTTTCTTGGCTGCTTTGCTTGGAAGTAGTGTAAAGACTTAACCCTGGTGAGAAGGACCTGCAGAGAAATAATGGAGTATGTGAGAGCTCCGGCTTTTGCCTTGTTAAATGAAACTTGGTCTATATAAACACCCTTGAAAAAACCCACTGGTAAGGCTGCAAACACGGGATTCAGCAGCAGGCTGTTTTCATTTAGCTTCTTGGCAGCATTTTTAACAAGAGTATGTTTTTTGTGATTTTCAAACTAGACACATCATCTTGGATGAGCTATAATGGCAATAAAAGCATTGCAAATATCTCTATTTCTAACCCACGTTCTGCTGGAAACATCTCACTACTCAGAGGAGAAATAGAGCCTTCGTGTACTGAGTGTAGCAACTTGCTTAGAAGTGAGTGTGTACTAAAGCATATTCCTGCCTTTACTTGCTCTACAGGTTTATTTTTAGTGTTCTCCCTTTAGTTTTCTCAGTATCACAGCCCTTGTTATGAGTGGCTTTTACTTTCATCCAGCCATACTGCAGAAACTTCAGAAGCTGCTGACCTGATGCACCTTTCCTTTTCCCACTGAAGTATGTGGTGTGTTTAGTGTAGTTGTGTTTCATATATACAAAGGTTATCATCATCCCAAATTGTCTGTTTGTAGAGAAGTGCCTCTTCAGTCAGCTGCTGAGGGTGAGGAACATCTCTGCTGCCAGGTAAGAAGATGCCACAGTCTCTGGAGTGAGGCCTGCTTTGAACATTTCGGAATAAATATTTTTCAAAGAAATGTGTCTATGGAGACATGGTGTTCAGCCTGACTACAGTGGCAACTAAAAATTGGTAGTGGAGATAGTTATCATATAAAAGGTCTAATTAGCAAGATTACCCACTGATTTGCAGAGCAGACGTGAGCAGCTACAATTCAGAGCTCTGGACCCCATCATCAGTTCTCCCTCCATCACCTTGTGTAGTCCTCTGGGTACCCAGCTGCAGCCTAAGGTTAGGCAGGAATTTTCCCTCACTACCATCTAGAAAGTTGTTTCAGAATCTCTCCTTATAACTAGAAACTTGCTAACTTCCATGTGTTCTACATTTTCTTGTCCTTGCCAGCTGGTAAAGTTGGTGAAACTTGTTGCTGCTAATCTTGAGCAGCATGACTGTATTCACTGCACCATCTCCTATTTGACAGTCCTTTCCAGTCTTATTCTATCAGCAAAATTCATCAACATGCTCCTACTTCCTGTGCCAAGAATATTAATGAAAATATCTAATATATTCACCTCCAAGGTCCAGCTTCTGGGAACTCTCATCTTTGATTCCCTCCATGCTGATGGCTCCCTCTCATCTTGAGAAGATACCTCCAGCTTCCCTAAGAAGTTCCCTGTGCTTCTGTGCTCAAAGAGTTTGCAGAAATGCTGGGCTCTACCTATTCTGCCCAAAAGCTGGGGGAAGCCTCCTATGACCTGGGATGAGAGTGCTGGCTGTTCACCAGGGCAAGGCAGGCTCTGTTCCAGCACGCTCCTCTGTCTATGCCCTTGTACCTGCTAGTTACTGAAGAGCCTGCTGAAAGGTACTAATGGTGTGTCACCAGGCTAAAAGAGGCCAAGGCTTTGATTTGTATCTCAAATATTTGGCTATTAAAAATACTATAAGAATGTAAAGAAGCCCTAAAAACTTGCTATTTCCATAGGGAGTACTCTTCTATTGTAAGAAAAATAATCAACTGTTTATTTCAGAGGCTATAACTAAAAAAACCTGGAAGACAGTGAGGAAACAGGTGAAGGAGGGAGGGAATGGGGACATGGCTTAGCCAAGTGAAGCTTTGCATTTTATAGGCTCCTGAGGTGGCTGAAATATGCTGTAAGGCTCTTCCACCCTTTGACAGGCAAGAGACAGTCTCACTGTATTACAAGGCCAGGAAGTACGTATTTTTAAAGCCTACTGGTCATAGAATGGTTTGGGTTTGAAGGAACCTTAAAGAACATCCTGTTCCAATGCCCTGCATGAGACACCTTCCACTAGACCAGGTTGCTCCAAGCCCTGTCCAACCTGGACTTGGACACTTCCAAGGGTGAGGAAGCCACAGCTTTTCTGGCCAACTTATGTCAGGGCCTCACCACCCTCACCCTCAGAAAAAATTCTTCCTAATATCTAATCTAAACATGCCCTCTGTCAGTTTGAAGCCATTCCCCCTTGTCCTGTCACTACATGCCCTTCTTTTAAAAAGAAAACAAAAAAAGAAAAAAAACCCCCAGAACTCTTGAAGAGGGAGCTGACTCAGTACCAAAGCAATCTTAAAAAAGTTGAGTGTGAAAATGAGTTGTCCCTTCTGCAAAATGGCTGGGTTTAAAAAATCATAGATAATGGGGTGTCTAGCATCAAGAGCCCTCCAGTACCTTATTGCTTTGATTCAACTGCAGCCTTGCTGTCCATGAAGATACAGATTTGGTATGTTGTCGCACATTTTACCAGTGCAGTTTAATTCCTTGGAAATGTGGCCTCTCCAGGGAGGAGGTTCCCTCACTTTGGAGCAGAGCTTCCTTCTGGGGATGCCAATTATGCTGCCCCAGCAGCTACAGTGCAACCACCATTGATTGTAGCAGAAATCAGCACCTTCAAACTGTTGCTATGTGGAAAACCAGAGACCTTGCTGTGCCCAGAGTATTTACTCTTTTACTTCAGGGCTCTTTTGCCCAGCACAGTGACCAGCTCTTGCATGTGAGTGAACAGCCCACTGGGGACAGTCTGAGCTCACAACCTGAAGAAGGAGCGAAGGTGCAGCACTGCTGTAGAGCTGGTTGTTATTTTACCCTGTATGGGGTTCCATAAGGCAGGCAGTGAGTTAACTTTGTGCTGTGCTCTCTCTTGGAGTTACAAGCCAGTCTCCCTGCATGAACACTGCCCACGCATAGGGGAGAGCTGTCAAGCTGCAACACGCCTGAGCCACCACGACACACCTACTGGAATGGTGCTTCACCTCCCACCCACTGCTCCTTGCTTTAGCCTCCAAATTCCAATGGAAAATAACAATCAGGTACTGTATTATTTATTTTTGAATCCTCTGCGCCAAACACAATAAACATTCCCTGCACTGTGAGATGCAGTCACAGGAACAGCCCACTCACTGTACGTTTTCCTGCTGATTTGTGACTCTGCACACCTATGGCTTCTTGCAATTTGGGCTGGTGGTAACAGCAGCAGCCACAGCCCTGCATGTGGTGCTTCAGTTTTCTGTTAAAATTGCAATTTCATAGAATCACAGAGTATGCTGAGTTGGAATGGATCCATCAGGATCACTGAGTCAACTCCTGGCCCTGCATTGGGCATCTCAAGAATCCCACCATGTGTATGAGGACCTTGTCCAAATGCTTCTTGAACTCAGACATGCTTGGTGCTGTGACCACTGCCCTGGGGAACCTGCCTCAATGCCCAAACACCCACTGAGTGAAAAACCTTTTCCTGATATCTAACCTAAACCTTTTTATAGCTATGTATATATAAATTGGTGCAGCACGGTCTATGGTAACACGGGAGCTGGGGTGTGGGGGCTCTCAGAGGTGTATCCATAGGCTGTGATAGTCTGAGTATGCCACCAGCAGCCAGGAACTGCTGAGACACAGCCTCACCCCAAGAGGAGCTGCTGTTGGCATACTGTCTGTGCCATAGGTTGTGCCATAGGTGTGTAACCACAGGTTCAGCAGAGGGACATGGGCAGTATCGCAGCAGATGAGGATAAGCTCCAAGAACAAGGGCAGCACCAGGAACACTTGGTGGTGGGAACAAGCCCTCCATGAACACTGCTCTGTGTAGTGGGTGTGCTCAGGGCTGTGTCTGGCCCTTGAACGGATTGGGGAGATGAGAGAGAGTAGCACAGGAGCAGGAGTGACCTGTACCTCCAAAGGGTCTTTCCTGCCTGGAGCCATCGGCAAACGTGGGATGTGCTGATCATACTGTTGGTCATACACCACAGCTGGTGTGTGCTGGAAGCACAGCTGGCCATGCTTTATTTTCTTTCAAATGTTAAATTGGTCTAAATAAAAGAGTGGATAACAAACCTTAATTTAAGTTACTCAGGAAATTCCTGTAAATGTAGGGAATTTACACTGAGTTTACTGGCTATTCCGTGTGGGCTGTCTGTAACAGTATGTGCATCACCCCACCCTTCTCTCTGTGGACAAACCATTAGTGGGAAAGGATACTGGTGTGGAGAAAAGGCTCTTTAATGAAGCCAAATTATAATGAGGTTTTGTGGTTGAAAGCTGAAGCTGAAGAATTCAGACCAGTAATAAGGTGTGCATTCTTGGCCACTGGAGAATTTAATATCTGAAACGATTTGCCTAGGGATATGATGAATTCTCTCTTTGAAAACTTAAATTAAGATGGGGTTGTTACTTTCTGAACAATCTAGTTCAACCAGAAGTTATGGTCTTGATGCTGGAGGTTCTGGGAGCAAATGTATGACCCAGGAGATACAAGAGTTCAGGCGAGACACTGCAAGTCTCCACTTGGGTGAAATAAAAAGTTTTGAATGTTATATTAAAGTACTGCTCGCTTTCTTGCTTTAAATCTCAATCTTCTCTGCATGAAGAAATGGGGGAAAAGTGAGAACAAATGACATTTTTGGAATTTTTTCTTCTGTGATGTATTTGTACTTCTTTAACTATTTCTCCAATAATTTCTCACTGATATTAAATGAGCTTTACTTAAAGGGAATCTGCTCACCTTTATAGAGCCTCCTGATTCTTTTTCTTGTCCTGGGGAATGGGTTACTGCTTGCCTGCTGGAATACCAGTGTGAAGGGATAATTCACCAGGAAATACCCCAGGCCAAGTAATGAACTGCACAGTACAGCAGCCCTCTTTCTGCTCATTCTCCTGCAAAAACAATCTTTGTGCTTAGATATTTAAGGAATTCAAAATAAATTGGTGGTAGTGACTTCCAGCTATTAAGTATATTTTCCTACTCTTCCCTAAGCATCGAGGGGAGTTTTACAAAAGCCCCTGTATTGGGCAGGGCACAGACCTCCCTGGCTGGAGTGGGACTGCTCCTTCTCCTCCTTCTGCTTTTAGAAAAGCTGTAGCAGAAATGCAGTGATCTCCAAATCACTGGTACCTGCCCAAATCGCTCCTGAATCCCTGATCCCCTGCAGATGAACTGGGGCGAGTACAGGCATGGAAATGTTTACTATCACTGGAAATACCTGGGCTGGCAGGAGCTAACAGGGCTGTTACCACAGCAGTGCTGAACACTTAGTGACAGGTTTTCGATAAGAAGGAAGAAAAAAAAGCGAGTAAGAAGAGGATTGTTGGATACAATCCCACAGAAGCAATGCCTACAACTCAAGAGTACCCTACATACTCTTACAGCGTTGCATAGATCCGCTATATTAATCTGGTATTGATGACCTAGATGAATTCTTGTACTTAATTCAGCTGTTTCTATACAAGAACCTTGAAGGAAAATGAAGATAAAGGCCTATATATGAGGTCTACTTACCTTTCCTCTGTTGCTTTGATAGTGGTGAATGAGTGTCTACAGGGAATGCCAAACTTAATTGTGTTGTCTGTGAATAATGAGTCTTCTCTTAATGTTCTGGAATTAGTAGGAAAACAAGTAAGTGCTTTTTTGGGAAATAGATGTAGTGATTCCAGTATTTCCCATGATTTTACATTTAAATTTATTCAGTCAGCTATTTTGATTAGCCCCTCAGACTGTGTCCCTACAGTTACATCAACCAGACTCCCTCTCTTGTGCTTTAGATCATTCTAATAAATGTTACTACTTTTTTTATCCTTTGAGCAGAGCAGGGATAGAGGAGAAATGAAATACCAGTGTACTTCATGTGAAGGTCTTGTGAAAAGCAGTAATGTCCAAGAGATAAAATAATGGAAAATGAGTCTTCCATTTGTTATCATGCTAAGGCCAAAAGCATCCTTTTGCCAAAGCTAAATTATTCTTCATTGTGTATAACACAGTTTCACAAATTTTTGTTACTTTTTCAACCTTATTGCTCAGTAGCTGTTTTAATGAACAGAAAAATTCAGGCTTTCATCTAAAAAGTGGCTCAGTTTTGGGAAACAAATATATTTACCAACAACAATTTTAATTTTTGAAGCAAAACCAATACTTCACTGAAGAGTGTTTGAGGGAAAAACGTATCTCTTTATCTCCCTCTGTTTACTGAAAACAGACAGAAAAATCTTCCCTTTTACTGGCAATGAGGTGCAGACCTGAAAAGCTCTGATGGGTTGTGAGATGGCAGCTAGGAAAGTTCTTATGTTCTTCTGCCTTCGTGGCTTTCAGCAGCAGAGATGTGCAGGGTGGCATTTTAAGATTGTAACTCACTGGGAGGCTATGTATTAATTTGGGAAGAATACCCTCTGGACAGTCCAGGTGATGGGATTTATATGAGAAATTTCAAAGCATTCAGTTGAGGGCTACACGTAGGTAATTCTTTGCTTGTCTCTTTATTGGCCTGAGACACATACTGCAGTTTAAAATGCTTTGTGTTTGGCCAGTAAATTATTTAATGGAACAAACAGTTTATCTTCAGTGTCCTAGCCTTGACTCTCGCTCTGCTCTTCAAGCTCGTACTTACTCCAGAGCAAATGTTTCTGCTGACAAATTCACAGCGATTTTTCATGTTGTTGGCATGGTCTGGCACGTTTCTTTAAGGAAAATAAATCTGGATGTCAAATAGGGAATACTCACCTAAGGAAGGACTGGATAAAGCCTGGCTATTGGCTGTTTGGGTGCACCTTCCTTCAGAAGAAATACATCCTTCTGTTTAAGTCTTGAAAGATTTTATTGACTTTAAACAGGAAAAAAAGCTATCTTGTTAACAAGAAAGATAGCACACTGTAATCTCCTGACAAATATGTAAAATCCTGTCTATTTGTATTCATAGAGCAGAGCTGGAACCAAACAATGAATAAATGCCATCAGTAAACTTTCAAGAGATGAGACAACATGCAATGGCCAGAAATCCCCACCACTGACAAACTATATAGTATTGCCAACTAGCTGCTTGTACCTTTTTTAGGATGGTACTGCAAAACACAGAGGGCCTGCCCTGGAGGATGCAGGCAAGCACTGTAGGACACTGCCCCATCTCAGAGGAGTGCCCCCAGGACAGAAAGCGGCAGAGCTGTCACAAGAACCCAGGTCATGTCCAGACACTTTTGACTAGAAAAAGAGTTCCAGAATGTCTGAAGTATTTTTCCTGCAGTAACATTAACTAAAAGTGTAATTAGCATACAAATATCTCTTCCTTCTGCTGCTCTTCTGATTAAAGGATTTCTCACTTCAACTTTTAGTCCAGCAGGCAGTAAAATATCCATGTTTTAATGGTGCTGACATGTGATGGGTAGTGATCAACTGGGGCATCAGGTGTGATCCTTTGCAGGCAACATGGATTCCCCTGTCACCAAGAGTTTATCACACACAACCTGCCTTCATGCTGTTGCTGTTAACTGTGACACTGCAAGATGATCAGGGGGCTGGAGCACCTGCTGTGAAGCTGAGAGAGCTGGGCTTGTTCTGCCTGGAGAAGAGAAGGCTTTGGGAACATCCTTACTGGGGCTTTTCAGTACTTGAAGTGGGCCTATTAGAAGGATGGGGACAGGCTTTTTAGCAGGGCTGGTTGTGACAGGACAGGGGGTAACGGTTTTAAGCTAAATGAGAATTGGTATAAGGCAAAATATTTTGTACAATGAATATCATGGCACACTGGCACAGGTTGCCCAAAGAGGTGGTGTGGCTGCCCCATCCCTGGAATGTCCAAGGCGAGAGTGGATGAGGCTTGGAGCAACGTGGGATAGAGAAAATCGTCCCTGCCTGTGGCAGGGGAGTTGGAACTAGATGGTCTTTACTGTCCCTTCCAACCCAAACGATTTTAGGATTCTACAATTCTGTGAAAATAAAGGGATACCTGACCCTGAAGTGCTCCCTTGCAAAAAGGCTCACTCAATAACAAATTGCTAGGAGTGGACACAACTAAGTGAGTGTAACCAAGTTTTTCCCCAGCACAGTGACATTTTGGATGGAAAAGTGTCCTCAGGAAGATCAGTTGTATGGAAGCGGTACCCAGCTCTCACAAGGAAATAATTTCCACTGCTTATCTACAGGCCCCTCTGCAGTGTTGGGTGAACTGAAGTCAAATATTACCCTTTAAAAGACAATTACGTGTCTTTCACTTCCTCAAGCCCCTCAAAAGCCAAATAGTGCTATCTAATCTAAACCACCCTAGCTCTTCTCCATCCCCTCAGACACATGCTGTGCATTACGTTTCTGCAGAAATTCATTGCAGTCTGGTTTAGCAATCCCTTTGAAGTCCTTGGAAGCTTATCTGTACTCCAGTAAGCAAGGGTGTGTCTCCCAGCCAGCTTGCAGGAGACTGTAAAGCAGAAATTTATCCCAAGGGCCACAGGTGCCTTTCTGGTTCCTTTTTTTTTTTTTTTTTCTCTGAGTATCAAGAAATCTACAGAAGTTACCCCTGAAAAAAAGGATGCTTTCTGAGGCTGTCACTTGGCTGAGATGCTGCTGAATATGAGTGGGAATGTAGTGTGGGACACATCACAGTGTCTTGTGGGCATGGTCCACCAGAGCTTAAAAAAAAAAGAAAAGCTTCTAGAAGGCACTGAAATGATCACAGCTGCCTTTTGGTATAACCAAGCAGGTAGAGACAAAGTGGAGCTGGCAGGAGGTATCTGCCTCTCTCCCCTCCAAACTCTGGCAAATCCCAGGCATCTGGATGTCTCCTCTCCAAAGTTTGGCAAATCTTGGTGTATCAGAGCACCATAACCACCCCGAGTGCACCCACCAGAATCAACCTTTCCCTGCCCAGCTCCACAGGGTGTATGGACCCCACTCCTCCTGCTCCTTCCTCCAGGGTCCCACATCCCTCTCGATTCTGACCCCCTTTCCTAGTAACCACAAATGCCTTCCCTAAAGAAGAGCTCAAAAATGCTTTTATTGCCACAGGAAAGAAGAAGAAAAAAAAAAAAGTCTGACATTAATCCTGAGATGAAAATGGCTGAGCAAGTATTTATGTTGATTTAAGGCTGTTCTTGTTACATTCTTGAAACTACTGAGGTTATCTTGTAATCCATCTGAATTGCAGCTTGCGGCATTTTGAGCTAGTTTTCAATTGTGCTGCATTTAACTGTTCTTTACCTCCTTCTACGTCCCAGTATACATGGAAAAACATACATCAGGCTTAGGAAACTCTAATCTATAGTCTGTGAGTTGTCTCTGCATCAAAAAATTGAAACAGAGCATTTCTCAACAAGAGAAATTTTGGAGTCTGATGAGATTTTTGACTCTGCTGAGAGGCAGCACTTTCCCAGTGCTAGGCTTTGGCTAGAGGAGGGTTCATGGAGCAGCACTTTCTCTGTTTATTTTTTGAATGTTTTGAGTGAATGTACGTCTCTATAGATGTTTAGAGAGCAGCAGCACTGGAGATGAGGTTTATTTATTCACAAGATATGTATCATGCAAACAGCTGTGGGGCTGCTTCTCCTCACTGCTCTGTTGATTCGACTCAGCTCCCAGCCCAGTGGACCACCCGATCTGGCAGGGAGAGGCAGCACATCCCACCTGGGATATGGGATCTGCATGGCCTGGAGGCTGCTGCCTCTTCTCCAGCAACTCTCATACCATTGGGCTTATCCCTTTCTGTCTCTGGAGCTCTGTGCAGAGGGCTGAGAAGTGAGGGAAAACCTGGACATGACCCAGCAATATGCACTCACAGCCAAGGAAGCCAACTATATCTTGGGCTGCTCACTATAAGAGAGTGGTAAAACACTGACAGAAGTTGCCCAGAGAAGCTGTGGATGCCCCATCCCTGGAAGTGTTCAAGGCCTTGTTGGACAGGGCTTGGATCAACCTGGTTTAGCAGAAAGTGTCCCTGCCCACGGCAGGGGCTGTTGGACTAGATGAGCTTTAAAGGTCCAAAGGTCCCTCCCAACCCAAACTATTCTATGATTCTAACATGGACACAAGGATTCTGGAAGACTTTTCCCCTCTAGTGAAGTTAATCCCCTTCTCCCACCATTCACTCTATTAAGAGAGGAGCTCCAACTGGGTGGCAAATTTGTCAGAATTTTGGATGAAAAGCATAAGGAGGAATTTTCTCCTGGGCCTGTTTGGTGATCTTCTCAGCATCCAAAAAAGGGAAGCCTCAGTACTAAACCCAGCATGTGACATATCAAACACATTTTCCTGGAGTCCACAGCAACAGGATGTCTCTAAGCAGTTCCTGAATTTCCTCTGAGATCTTTTGCAAGCCATTCCCTGAAAAAGGTGGGGATTAACCTAATTTTTCACATGCCTTTCAAAAATGCTCCTGGCCTGCTCCTTACCTCTTAAACCATCAGAAACGTGGGCATTTGAGGTGAGTATGTGCTGAGAAACCTTATACCTCCACATCATGTCCTGGCTTCATGACAGTTTTAGTAGGAGCACCATATGAGTGCCCTCCTTTCCTCCTTCAGCTTCTTTTCCCTTTTGTCCCTTCTCCTGTCCCCTGGGCACCCCTGTGGCATGGAAAGAGACCCACTGCTTGTAGTTACTGCTGCCTGCTTATTTGCAGGGACAGAGCTAAACCGCGTGTTACTTCTTATCCGTAAATGATGTTCCCCCTGCAGCTCCCATTGCTTTTAGCTCAGTTTTTCACCACTTGCTTCCCCCCTCTACTCCCCCTTGGTTTTGCCCTGGCGATCACAGTAGTTTCTGTTTAAAGTGTTTCAGTTTCTCTGTTTTCCAGAATTAACAAGGAGCCTGTTGCTACACGCTGAGCAGGGTGGGACTGTCGATTCCTTTTTTTTTTTTTTTTCCTCTTTACCTCAGAAAGTAGATTGCTGAATGTAAGGCTTCAGGGAATAAAATTTACAGGAGAGAAATTGCCTTGTATGTTTTTAATGCCGAGCTACCTCACTGAATTTCACCCTTTGCATGCCGTGAAAACCTGTTAGTGCTAAAGCTTTCCAGAACACAGGGATCAGAGTTTCTCCAGTTCCTAACTCCTTACTACTCTTTTCTTGCTCTCTATGGCAAAAATGAAATTCATTGCTTTCAGATGCATTGCTCTTATTTGCATGTGTTGAGGCTGAATATGCCAGTAAAAAATGGGAGCCCCATTTAAAAAGCTGCTTTTTTGAAAGATTTTTGAGATTTGTCATCTGTCACTGATCAACATTACGGCCCTTTTCAAAGGACCTGCAACATTTTGGGACCTGTCCAGCCTAGGAAGGTGTGGAGAGGCCATCTCTTGTGAACCTCCCCTGTGGGTCCCCAGCCAGGAGCCAGGGCTGCCTGGCTGTTCCCAGGGCAAGGATCCCTGAGAGGGGACAGCACGGCAGGTCACCCTGTCCTCCCACACACACCCCCTACTTCCTCATAGGAAGCAATGTAGGGAAGTGCTGGGATGTTTAGGGGATTTTTTCAGCCTGTGTTTATGCTCTTAGGATCTAATCTTCCCAAACAGCCAAGAGCCAGGGCCAAGAAGCACTGCAAGAGCAAGCAAGGTCCCTGAGAGCTCAGAGGCACTTTCCAGCCAAAGGGAACACATTGCTGCAAGGTGGGATATCAGTGTTCTGACCTCACCAGCATCTGCTCACATCCATGCAGGGTGGGATGTGTGACCTGGGGCCCAGTGCACAGTGTTCCCCATTCTCCAAACTTTTGTGCAGCTTGCTCCCAGTCTTTGCATTCAGGATTATTTCAGCTGAACCAGCAACACCTTTGAGGCTCTACAAACCTTGTTCATTGCATTATTAGAATCCTCTTGCCCAAAACACTCCCATTACCTGCTCATCTAATGCAAGGTGGTCGGATTACCAAGTCCTGCTGGCTCTGCAAGGCTCTCATTGGCAAATTAAAGGAGCACTAACATTAACAACCAGCAAAAGCACATCCACGGACCTGCTGTATTCCTCCCACTAGAGGACAGTAGCTGGAGTACGAAGCCATCAGTAGCATTTTACAACAGAAGCAAGAATAAAACAGCCCTACCCTTCCTGTAGAAACATGTTCCTTTCTAGTGGTTTTCACATAATGAATCCCAGTGAATATTTAACTAAGTCTCCCCTGTAATCAAGCTTCTGGCCTCCTTCCTTGCCTCCACAGTGCAAAACATTTCCTGACCCATTGCATCCAGCAGCCCTGGGAGGCTCCAGCAGGATCTGTGTCTCTGCTCAGTTGGCAGGAGAGCAGCAAGACCCTTGTTGGGTTTTTCTCATCCAGCAATCGCTGGTATGAACTTTGCTATCCTTCAAGAGGTGAAATGGATATGTATGACCTCAGCTTGGCTATCTAAATCAAAAGCAGGCCTTCTCTTCAAGTCCTGAAATATTGCTCTGTATTTATACATATATGAATATTCATTGATATTCATATTCAGTAATGTAAGTCTAGATTTCATGCAAAATAAGCTTCCCTGCAACCCTCCACGTAAAATAGAAAAGACTGAAGGAGAAAAGTGTGTTTCTGGGTCTGTGGGAGAAGGGAAAAAGGACAGCTTGAGCCCTTATGGTGTCCTGACAAATCTTCCTATGACAAAAGCCATGACTTCTTTTTAGGAACTCCCCATGATTGTATCAAACAGCAAAGGCCCCTGTATGTCTTTGGGGTTTATCTGCCTGACCATTGCCTTCTTATCCCATTTTTGGGACTGCAGCTTATGAACGTGGTTACAGAGTTAACAATTGAGGGCTGTTAAACCTTGATGCATCTCTGTTTATGCGGAGACTTTCTTGGGCAGGTCACTGGCTTCTCTCCAAGGCAATGCAGTTTCAAAAGTGAAATTGTGGGTACCTTAATCACCTGGCAAAGTGGAGGAGGAGGTCATCTTACAGCGGGGACTGGAGTCGATAAAAGACATGGCTTTCACTGAGAGAGAGACACACAGGAAGAAACAAATTCCTGTGAAAACTCTGGTAGGAGATAGGGAAGGGAAATGATGTGCAAAGGATGGGGAGAGATGAAAGAATATTAACTGCTTGGAGAGTGCTGTCTTAAAAGATGTTCGAGGGTTGAGAAAAGCGAGGGAGGGAAATAGTTGTAGGCATTTAGGGCCTTATTACCCAGGGGTTGTGGAAAGTAAAAGAATTACTTTTATTTTATTTTTTTAACTGCTGCAGAGTGACTCTGCCTGCTTGTGTCTGCAGCTGGGGATCTGAAAGAGCGAACTGCAAACACAGAGCTTGGCACTGCAGCAAAGGATGTGGGAAGCAGAAGGGATCTGCTGGGATTCGGTGGTGTGGAACAGCTGGGCCACAGGACCCTGCCCAGAAAGAACAGAGTGCCTACACCATGGGTCCCTCCTCCCTGCTCCTTCCAGTATTTAAGCTGTAACATGAACCCTGGCATAAGCCTGACTTCACACCTTCTGCTCTAAAGTTGTGTCTGAAAAGTAAGAGCACCCTTGCTGAACCCTGTGGTGTCACCAGAGAAGAATCTGATCTGATGTAATGTGTCAGGGGAAGCTGCCACAACCACCAGTTGGGTCTACCAACACAGCAGAGCTCCAGTAAAACAAACCAGCATGTATCGATCAACTGGAAACAGAAATAAGAAGTGCCTGGGCCAACAAGCAAAATATATCCAAGATCTCCAACAGAAGGACAAATTGTCTTTGCAGCCTTTGTCTTCTCATTTTTATAAGTCTAGCTTTGTCTTGCTGTGCCCTGCGTGGCACTGAGAAGGAGTTTATTCACATGGTTTCTGTGAAGTTGCTGTTAGAGGATCTCCTCCAAGGCATGCTGTTTTCCACTCTTTTAGAAAAGATACGGTTCCCCGAGAGCCAGAAGTGCTCTACCAGGACAACATGTGACAAATTCTTTATGAGAAAGTACATAATAAATTGAGGATTTTCTTGTATTTTGATTATTTAATATTCAATATTTGCATTATGGAAGTGCCTGGAGGTTCCAGATGAGATCAGTGTCCTATTGTTCTAAGCCATGCATAAAAACATGGTCAGGGATGAGGAGCTTACCATCTAAATAGATGAACTGGATAAAGGGTGGGAGACAGGAAGCATCTATTATTCTCTTTTCATAGCTGCAGAGCTTGGACATAGACAAATTAAGTGTTTTTCCCAGGACTGTGTAGGAAAATCAATGTACAAGGGCAGAAAGCATCAAATGTCCAGGATCCCAGTGTAATACCCTGCTCATAACACACCACATTTCCTGTTTAAATATATCTTGCAACAGTGTAATAAAAACAACAAATACTTTTTTGAACATTTTCCTTAAGACATACAAAATGAGAGAAGCAGCAGAAAGGTTACATGGCTACAAGGCATAACAATCCAAAGGGAGTGTTGATACCCAAATGCCATTGCAAGACATTGACACAACAGTAGTGAAAATAACCTTTTTTCCCCAAGTGTTTGGCATTACTGCCTGAAGAAGTATCTCTTAGAAGATTCTGCTGTGTATAATGCAGAGGAAGATCAAGAATTGATAGACCAAAGCCATCGATTTGCCACTTTTTCTAGGTTAACTGAAATTAGAACAAAACACGCAGTAAAACTATCCCTTTATAGATCTGGAATGCCAGACTCCCTTCCCATATATATATCTTGCTGCAAAAAACTTGGTAGCTCATCTGCTTCACACTTTGATGGAGAATTATTGGATCTATTGGCATTAAAATAAATTATTTATTATCTCAAGCAGCATCTTGAAGTAATACATGATGAGGACTAGTGATGGAAAAGACTAGCAAAAAGAAAATTATTTCCCTTAGTGGATTCCTATGATTTGCTTCTTTAGTACCCTAAAACAAGGTTCAAAGCTCCCAGGAAAGTGAGCATAAACACTTTGGAAACCAGGTAAATATTTTAGTCGCTAGAGTTTCAGTTGAGGCATTTAGCTTTAGAAGAACTTTCAAAAAAACCCCCAAACAAACCCAAAACAACAACAACAACAAAAAAGAAATGTAGGACAAGAATTTAATTTGTCAAGCATGGTCAAACAAAATGTTTGGATGAGACAGTTCGAATAACAATAACAGGGAAGAATTGTTGCTTCCCATTGCTTTCTGTGGAGAAGGTAAACCCTCGGTGAGGTGTGTGGCTGAATCAGAATCTAGAGTTTCTCCTCATTGATGTCAAACTTGAATGTGTGGGGTTTAATTTTCCCTTTTTTCTTTTTTAATTTAACTTTCAGTCCCATTTTCATCAGCTAGAACTGTGAGATGTTAGCAGGTCCTGCACCTGAGGAACAGATAGATCGGTACTGCAGAACTCGCTTCCCTGAGGTACCCGTGGCCTCCCTTGCCATCTGTCTGCAATGTGGCAGGAGCTGGGGCTCGTTCCTCACTGGCTTCCCATGGAGCCCCGGCTACACTAATATCTCCAGCACTTAAAAGAAATGTCAGAGACTCTGTAAGGATTAGAACTGAGGTGTGCTCAGAAGCTCTGCGCTATGGTTTTTTCTAAAGTGACTTTTCCCACATTACTCGGAGGCATTGGTTGCCCATCTTTCCTCATCTCTCCACAGATACAAGTTCTTTGTCATCTGCTTAACCTCCCGCCTTCATCCCTAAAAGCTGGGCTTTCGTGGGTGAGTTGGGCTCTTGTGGGTCCAGCCTAGGAGCAGCCCGAAGTCAGGCACATCTTCACCTTACCGTGCCAGGTGAAAGAGATGTTAGAAGGACATTAATTCATCTCCTCACCTCTGCCTGCTCCTCAGTGGGGATTTGGCTGAGCCCAGCTGTGCCTTCCCTGCAGCTGGAGCTTGTACCCTGTCCCTGTTGAACATTAACTGTATCCCTGCCTGCGTGCGGAGAGAGGACCAGGGTTCAGCTGACAGCAGCGACAAAGATTCAATTTAACTTTCTTTCTCCTCCCCCACTTCCATATGCGAGGGGACACAGCACTGTTCCTGCTTTTGAAACTTGCGGGGCAAAGGAGCATTGGTGTCCTCATTTTCCTTCCTCCCTATTGATGTATCATTGCCAGGATGAAAAAGGACGTCTCAAGAGCTTTTGAAAAAATGGGTGACTACTCAAGACATTTTATAAAGGAGGAAGAATGGGAAAGAAAATAGGACTCGGTAGGGGGTAGAAGGAGCCTGAATGTGTGCCTTGTCTGTCTATTCTTTCGCTTGAAACCTGGAGCTGTTGTTCCTATTTCAGTTCAAACTGTCACCTTTAGTTCATGATGGCTTTACTGCCCTTGCTCCTGAACCTCAACAGATTGGGGCTTATTTACCTATTCACACTCTGCTGTGGAACCTCATTAATAGGCTTATTAGCCACACCATTCACGTGCAGGAGGGCTCACAGAAAAGATCCCAGCCACTTTGAGAGGAGGAGGAAAAAACTGTAAAGAGATTATGCTCTCATTCAGCAGCCTAACTGCTATGAAAGGCTCCCTGGGCCCACTGAGATCTCTTGAAGCCTAAATATGATGACAGAATTGATCCCCCCGCCTCCCCTTTAATTCCAAACATGCTTCTGCTTTTCTCAGATTGAGGAGCTGGGCTGTTGTGGCCACTTTAGGAGAATGTGGCTCATTTAAGAGAAAAGGCTGCTATTGATAGACTGCTATCTTTTCATCCCCAAAAAGAATAAATTCTGACAAGTGCTTCTAGACCTTGGAAATAGGTGTTCTGATTTGTCATTTTTAGTGGAATGCTTCCTTTTCTTTCAGAATATGCAAAGATATCGATGAATGGGAAAAGGTATTGCAGCTTCCTGTGCTGGACAATAATTTATGTGAGAATGTGTTAACAATGTTTTCAATGGGCGATGGACATGCCCAGAGCTGGGAAAATTGCATCTTAACTGTGACATCTCGGCTTCTCAATTAGAACATTCAGATGTCCGTTGCTTTAGGAACAAAAAAATATCTAACCTGTGTTTCTAATCAATTACAAATTTGTCTTAACATCCCTTATAAAGCCCTCAGTACTGGTTGGAAAATACTTTCTAGGAGGTAAGTACATACTCTACAGAAAAATTGTTTTCAAGTTTTTGATGTCTGGTAGCGTGTAAATAAGAACTACACTACGCCGTGTGGCCACAGTCCTTGAAAATCCCCTTGATCAATATCGCACACAATATAGAAAATGTACAGCAGAGCTATGCTTAAATAAAGTAACATTAAATTGATCAACACTGATTTAATTTGAGGCAACCACCACTCATCGATTTTGTTGTCAAGCTGATTCAACACAGCAAGCATTACACAGCCTCTGCATTCAAAACCTTTTAGTTGATGGTATCTAAAGCAAATGTTTTATTAAGCAAGGATCAGGCTAAGCTATATTGAATTTTGAATACCCATATTATGTACTTTTAAATCTGTGTGTCCAGGCAAATGATGTTTGCCTAACTTTTCGACAACTTTTCCCGTTTGGGCAACACCGAGTTAGGTATTAGAGGTGCACTGTCAGACAAATTCACAGGGCAATTAGAATCAGGCTTTAAACAGAGAGGCTCCGGAGGGTGATTTTTGGAGCGAGCGTTATCCAACCATCCTCTACAGCTGGAACTGGGCACAGGCCAGCCATGGCTTCTGAGCCAGAAACACTTCAAGAGAGGTTTTGGGGAAGGTTATTGAGCTGGTACCATATTTGTGTGACGATGTCGATGCTGCCCGGTGCCGCAGCCCAGGCTCAACCGCTCCCGCTGGGACGTGCCGCGCTCCCCGTTTTTCTTTTCCAACCCATTGGAAAACTTTCATTGGAGCAACCGTGCGGGAGCTGTGCGGGGTTCCTCCCGTCCGGCCCCGCGGTCGCTCTGGGATGCGCTGTCCCGCTCCTCCCGGGAAGCAGCGGCCGGAGCGGAGGGTCCTTGGCTCCCCTCCTGCCCCTCTTGGGTCCTGCTGAGCCCCTCCACCTCCCGGCCGGGCGGGCATCCGCGACCCCCGGGTGGGGCACAGGCTCTGCTCAGCCCTCGGCTCCGCACCTCCGCGGGCCGGGCTGCGGTGAAGGGGCTCCGCGGCGATTGGCAGAGCCCGGCAGCGCCGTCCAGGAAACGGCTCGGGTTGCAGCGGGGGGAGTGACCGGGGGAGGAGGAAGGAGCCGGAGGAGTGCGCCGAGAGGGGGAAAGGGGGGGAGAGAAAACCCACCTCCCACCCGAGGGGGCTGTCGGCGTGACAAAGCTGCGGCGGCTCGGGGCGGGCGGCTGGATGGAGCGGAGCGGGACCCGCGGTGCGCTGCTCGGCGATGCNGCGTCCCCCAGCCGCGTCCCGCGGGGGATGCGCCCCGCTGCGCCGCTGCGGGATCGCCAGCCGGGGCCGCCCGCCGAGTGACCGCGGCCGCGCAGGAGTTTCCCCCCCGTCCCGGGAGCCGCCGCTCGGCTCCGCGCCCCAGCCCGCCGAGCGCTCCCTCCGCAGGTAATGGCAGCGGGCGGGCCGGGGGGAAGGTGCAGCCCCGGGAGCGCGGGGAGGCGGCGGCGGAGGGCTGGGAGTCCCGCCGCTCTCTCAGTGTCGTGTGCCCGCAGCAGCGCTCCGGCGGCCGGCGC
>VXBA01005019.1:448145-627669 GCA_013399895.1 Serilophus lunatus
CGCGGAACCTCGCACCGGGTGTCCGCCGGCCCCGGGGCGGGATGTGCCGGTGCGGGGCTCGGCAGTCCCCGGGGCGGGATGTGCCGGTGCGGGGCTCGGCAGTCCCCGGGGCGGGATGTGCCGGTGCGGGGCTCGGCAGTCCCCGGGGCGGGATGTGCCGGTGCGGGGCTCGGCGGTCCCCTGGGCTGGATGCACCGGGGCGGGACTTGTGGATCCCCTGTGCGGGGCTCGGGAGTCCCAGGGCGAGCTGTGCCAGTGCGGGACTTGTGGATGCCCGCCGGGGCTCGGGGGTCCCCGGGCGATGCTGTGCCGGTGCGGGGCTCTGTTCCCCGCCGGGACTGCGGATCGGTTTGTCTGTCCCTTGGTCGCCTGTGCGGCGCGGAGGAAAGCGGGAGCAGCACCGCTGTTTCCCTGCTTTTCTCCTCATTCCTGTTGGGTGCACGAGTGTCTTCGGGGATGCTTCCAGCGGTGACAGCGGGACGGGCAGCAGGGGATGAGAAAGAGGGGCTCGGCCCCGGGAGCGGGGCCGCGGGGCACAACTACCCGGTCTGAGATAAGGGGGGAGAGAAATCTTCAATGAAATATATATTTAAATGCAAAACGGCCCCTTCAAACATGGACCCATTATGCGTTTGGTGTGAAACGCTATCAACATTTAAAACTTCATTGTCTCCTTTGTACCAAATCCCTGTAAATCTTCCACTAGCCTTTTCTCATTTTCATCTGAAAAGCCTGTTTGGGCTGAATAGACAGCAATCAGCAGCCTCTGGACTTCTCTCTCTCTGGAATGTCAATTAAAATGCAGATTTTTTTTTTCCCCCCTCCCCTGATCTCTTGGTGGTAAAAGACTTGAGAAAAACAGGATAGTCCTGGAAAGCAAATGAAAGAAGTTCAAACAATGAAAAAGTACTGAAGCTGCCAGCTGGTTCCCATTAGTCTTCCAGAATTAATGTTTAATAGCTGTGATGCTCAGATTTGCTTGGAGATGGAACTATGATGAAAAGTCTTGTTAGATATATATCTGTGTATATATATATATATTTAGACTCGTGTACTTCTATTAATTTCTGTCAATACACAATTGTCAGTGGAATTGTGTATGTGGTGTATGTGTGAAGCTTTAAAGCTTCGTTTACCTGGACTTTTCTGGAGAAGCTACTGGGCTTTTAGGGCGTTTGTTTCTTTGTGGAGGGAAGACCCACATTTCATTCAGATTTTGCCATTCCCTGCCTAATAGAGAAAGATGCTGAAAAGTTATACAATGAGCAATGTATTGATTTGGTTAACATACTCTACAAATTGTACTCTCCCCGGGGAGTGATAAACATCTTATAAACAACAATGGAAGTAGATTAAAAAGAACACTGAGCATTGAATTTAATTAATGCCACTGCTGAACAAGTACTACTTGTTTGTGTGTGTGAGTGTGTTTAAACTGAAGTACAGCTTGGAGGAATTTGGTTGGGCTCCCAAACCAGTCTGCTTTCCCATGCTTGTCAGTTTGGCAAAGAAAATTTGGGCAGGTATGTGACGAGGTGAAAATTGACTTGATGAGCGAGTGGCAAGGAGAGCCATCAATCATTGGGGGCTGACAACTCCTCCCCAAAATGTAGGCTGAGAAGAGAGACAGAGTTCCCTTTCAAGGGGAAAAATAAACACTACGTGTGGCTTTCACTGAGTCTGAGACTCCAGGAGGGATTATGGTATTGTAGTCAGGAAGCCAGAATTGTGGAGGCCAAAAAGCATGCTGGGGCTGTGTTCCAAACATTGAGATAGAGGTACATAATTATCCAGCACAGGAGGTCTTTCCAGAGGCTCGTCCCCCAGCAACTGTGGCAATTAAACTATGAAAAGAATTTGGTTTTGTTTCATCTTCGTTGGACTTCACTCCTTTTGGGAAAAGGCAGTCCTCGAACCCTGGTCGCTGTTGTGGTGGTAAAAAGTAGTTTGGCTCCATGGATGGCACCAGAGCTCTGATTTTTGCTTTGCTGTGCCAGCCCCGATTTTGAGTTTTCTGCTGCCCTGTGGGTGAAGAGTCCCTTCTTTCTGCGAGCAGATGTTCAGGCGCAGAAGCCAGCAAAAATCTTCAGGTGAGGACGCAAGTGGCCAAGTAGCCTTGTGCTGTACTTCAGGATTTAGAATGAAAATAGGAACTATAAAATGTGCTTTCAGTGACATTTTATGTAGTCTGAAAATCTGAAACAGCAGAAATGTCAGTGGAATTAGTTCTGTTGGAGTCTGGAATACATATTGGCATTCTGGTATGTTTTCTTTTTGCTAAATTATGATTGAATTTTGCATTTATGGACATAGAGTTTACAGGATGATTTATGGAAATTAAATCAGCATTACATCCAGTCTGTTAATTAGGGGTTTCTACCCACGTTATGGCTGGATAAACTGAGCTGCAGAGCTGTGGCTACCAGACAGTGGGGTGGGAGGTTGACCTGGGTGGCAGCCTCCAGGAGGGGCATGCTCTGGTCCTTCACGAGGCACAAACTGGTCCTGGAGACAGAGCTCTCTCTTCAGCTCTACACCTGCTCTGTGCTTATTTAGAGAAGGACTTTGCCAGTCCTTCACAAATATTTATGCAGTGGTCTGGTGGTGTTTTCACTGGAGATTTAATAGTAGTTGCTAGCTTGTGGTCTTGGATGCTCATGCTATGCTTAAATCTTTAAAGCAGGGACAGAGCTTTGAGGTGATACCCACTGAGTTGAAAAAAGTTTGCCCTGAAGTATCAGGAATTCAGCTGGAATACCATGTACTAATTGTTTTACCCAAGTGCCTTATTTATGTCATCCAAAATCTGTTTCTACTGACTGCAGAAATTACTCTATGTAGTACTCAAGATAAAAGATGCCTCAACAGCATTTCTGTCCTTAGCACTGTGAACTTTATACGTAGCAGGTAGCAAAAGGCTAACGAAGTCTGAATCAACTTTCTAATGGTTGGTTTTGTAAAAGGAGAATGTTTGTCAAAATGCGTGGGAATTTGGAGAAGTTTATCTCTGCATTTCCTGCCTTTTTACATTTTTAAATTTTTAACAGTGAGGGCAGCAGGAAAAAAGAGGTTTTATATTATTTCTCCCTTCAAGCCAAGTGCTCACTAAGTTTCAGTTGGGTTTCATCACATCTAAGATGAATCATTGACCAGATGAGAACAATTGCTGCAGTTACTTGTTTTATCCATCTACTGAAGTTTACCATCTTTTATTTTTGAAGCGGAAAATCAAGTCTAAGTTTCTGGTTGAGTTGTTAAATCACCTTCTGAGGAGGATGCTCTTCTGACCTTCACCTGGCATCTTAGTGTGGTGGCAACAGGGTCCCCTGAAGGGAGTGCCAGTTATTTCAGTGCCTCTTCTCTCTTCCATCAGCCCACGCCTGGATTATTAGTTAACCCCATCCACTGAAATTAGCTTTGTTGTGAATAAAATAGACTTTTTTCATATCTGAAAAATGTATCTCGGTAAGCATCATTGAGAGAGAGAGAGAGAGGAAAGTGTTTTTACATGCAGTGTTGCATATATGGATGGAAAACAATGCTGGACAGGTCTCCTGTGAAACTGCAGGCTGTACCATCCTTTAAAAGGTTTTAATTGCCTATAACGTGATGTAGTGAACCAGTATCGCTGCAAAGACAAGAACCTTTCACCTGTACTGGGCTTTAAAAGGACACTGAACTGAGTCGCAAGAAGGTACATCCATAGGGGAGCTGGAAGGCCTGAGGTGAAAGAAATTTTTACATGCTTTCCAAGTATGTTTTTCAAGTGTTTTTTCTTGTGGAAAATTACCGAATTCTTGCAAATTCAGCTGGCTGCGGAGCTGCCTAGGTGAAGGAATGAAAAACAAGGCAAACTTACATAAACCTTCAAACAATAACAAGAATATAATTTGTATAATTGTGGTAATTTTGTAGCATTATAGGTTATGTGCCTGCACATGTGTGTGCCTCTCGATTTTTTTTTTTTTTTAAACCTGTGTGTTTTTCTGTCTGTAAAATAGCTCTCTAAATATGTGCTGAGAAGTGATTTTGTGAAAACAAGGAGGACTTGGTTACGCCTCAGGTGATGATGGAAACTGCTAACAGAAGATGAAAAGTCACTCACTTTTCACATATTCTTGAAGCTGGAAAACTATTTTTCCCGTTCTCCTCCTCCCCTCCCTCTCACCTCAGCTCTGTCTGAGGCTTTATGCAAGTTTTTGGTTTGTGTGTTGAGATGTTTTTGCTGACAGTGTTAAATCTCTCTCCTCCCCGCAGCAGCAGCCGTCGTTCCAAGGGAGGAGGCATTACCCTGGCCGAAGGCACAGCTTTCTCTCCATGCTTCTCTAGAGAGGTTCAGATGGGATTAAAGTCCACATGGAGATATGGAAATGGACCAGGAATTTACTCTAAAAAGATGGTCATCTGGGATTCGGGTTGCCTTTTCTGCCTGGTGGTGGTCACCATGGCTGGACTTTGCCTGGCTCGACCTTCATTTAATTTAGTTGTTGAAGACACCACAGTGGAACCCGAAGGTAAATCACTCTAGAATCCTTAATTCTTTAAAAGAAGTTAATTTTGAATGCATGAATGTCTGAAGTAGAAGTGAGCATCGTATGTGCTTTGGTAAACCTAAGGGCAAGTAACAGATTAGCCCTCGAGAGTCGTGTTTTTTGACTTTCCCTGCCCTCCCATGGGCTGGGTTTGTACCAGCATACGTTTGTTTATTATGCAAGCAGGTGGTGTCAGTGATTTCACTTGGGACTGTCATCACTTTGTATAATCAAAGTTTTCAGGAATGGGTCTTTAAGGAAAGCAGTCTGTTGCACTTCCATATGTGTTATGTGTTGGAACAGCACATGAGTGTTGTGATTTTGCTCTGAACTTCTCAGGTTAAGACAGTGAATCTCAGTGGTTTTGAATCTTGTGGCCTCAATGTTTGGTTTTGCCAGGAACTCTGCAAAAATGCTGTTGAAGCTTTGTTGGTATTTGTCCTTTTGATGGCAAGTTCTGAAAGTGTCAGTGTTGAGATCTGAATAGCAAGGGCTTGAGTTTATTACTGTTGAAAGCAAGGGCTCATCGAGACCTTCACGCTGGAAGAGGTGTTAAATTCTCCTATTTTGAGCCTGCACCTGTTGGTATATTCTTCTAGGTTATCTGTTCCTCAAGCTTTGCAAAGTTGTTTTCTTCTTGAAGAGCTAAGGAGAGAGTGTTTTGTTTGGGTTTTTTTTTTGTGGTGAGCTGATTGTGTTTAGGAGTGATTTTACTGTGTTGTGTTGGATCTTTTCTGCTCTCTGAGCATCTGGGGTGAGGCTTCCCTCATAAGGTTGTATCTGTCTTTTTTAGAGGAGTGGTAGCAGTTCTACTAATTCAGCTGTCAATCTGATATAGTAGTCCACAGAGCATTTGTGATCTGACAGGCTTGCTGGGGAGAATTTGGCATTTACATGTTCTGCTACTCATGTCCAGGGATACAGCTTTGTTTTTATTTAATGTATTTTCACACAAAACTTACTTGTTTCTATCCACTGCCTCTAAAAATAGATGTCACCAGCTAACATTTTTAGAGTGTTCCAAGTACATTTTTATTGATGGCAAGGGATGAACTATTTAGAGACGATGAGCCCTCTTCCCTAGCAAACATTCCTGAAAAAAATTCACAAAGTACAACAGTATTATCATCTGTCAGACATACTGGTAAGAGCAAAGACTTTCTTTTCTTTTGAAGGTAACTCTAGAATTAAAAAAAAAAAATCCAACCCTGATCACCTCTTACTGCGTGATTTGTTAATTGAACATGTGGTGCCTTTTTGGCTTTTTAGGGGAATGACAAAATTGTGAATAATTCTGGTTTCAGACTGACTTTGTGAGGTGCCCCAGTTTTAGGGTTAAGTCAGAAAGAATGGGATTGCATGATTGGTGGTGTATTTGATGGGAAGAAGAGTAATATTTTTTGAATGGTGCCTCATAATTTTTCAACTTTTCAGGGAAAGAATAGCTTTTATTATTTTAGCACAGTTTAAAAATGTGTTTCTTCCACAGTGAATATGGAGGGAGTTAGAATCTGGGTTTTATCAAAGAAGAAATTGTTAAAAATGATGTAGAACTTCTTCCCTGGGCAGGAATGTTACTGACATGAAATAATTTTAGATGTGAGAACCTAAATCATTACCAGAAACCAGAAAAAAACCAATCAGCGTTTCTAAGTTAATGACATAATGAGAGCTTTTATGCTGCAGAATACAGGGAATTGTGTGGGATTTGCGTCTGAGTTTTGGGAAATAAAACCTTCTTTATGTACTTTGTTAAACCCCTTTAAAAAAACAAACCAAAACAAAACCAAGATTTTACACAGTCACCTTCTCTGGGTTCTATCACTGCCACCCACAATCTCTCCAAAACAAAACCTTCAAAAAATCACTTCAAAGACAAAGCAGACTTCTTTTTTAATTTAGTAAATGCCAAAGTATTTTGGCCAGAGCTAATTTTGGGGGTCAGGTGCTCTAATAATGTAAATTTTCAGTGGGGCTGCTGACTGTGCAGTCATTAGAGCTATGACATTTCAGACCAGCTGAGAAGGTCAGCAGGGCCATGACCTTTGATGGCACATGTTGATCTGTTCTTGAGTTTTTGTGCTGTTTTTTCTGACTCCAATATGTTAGGTGCTTTTATTGTTTATTGTCTTAGTGACTGAGAATATTGGAAAAGCTGTTTACAACATTAACAGGAATTGAGATGATGGCTTTTTCGTGCCTTTGGCTTTAACAGAGAATATACCTTTTCTCAGCTAAATGTAACTTTAGGGATATTTGCAATTATTTCCTTCAGAGTACCTGGTTAAGTATGTACTTGGTACAAGCACTGTTTATCTAACAGGGTAATCAGCTGGGTGGATTAGTTCAGGATACGTGCAAGATGTTGTCATGCATCAAGGTACTTTTGATTATATGCAGTCAATCTTGAATAAATAAATATCCATCTGTGACCACTGGCTATTACTCTGCTCTGCATAATGTATTTACACTGAAAATGGCACACTGAGCCATTGTGAATGATAACGTTGGTGCTGATATCCATGGGTGCTCACTGAGGGCTGGATCCTGAGTATGATGGGTCTCTTATAGTGCTTTTTTTCCTTAAGGAGTGGTGGTAAAACCTGAGGCTATTCTGCAGTGTGAGCAGAAACAGGACCTGTAGGAGTTAGTGTGGGAGCTGTCAGCTATCAAATTATGTCTTGCATCAAGTGTTTACATGTATGTTTTTTGTCCTAGGGAGCATAAAGACTTTCTGCTTTTAAATATTTAGAAATGAGTCTACCCCAATGTGTACAAAGGAACCATTCTCTCTCTCCCTGTGTACCCAGGCTATGAAGGCCTTTGATGATGGCCAACATTTCACAAGGGCTCTGACCGCACACATGGGTTGAAGGGTTACTTTGTGAACGGAATAATTAGTTTTGACATATATTTGATAAATAGCGAGCTCTCCCTTGACCTTCCTTTGCCCAGGCTGTGTGTTATCATTTGCTGGGTAGCTAATTTGGTCTCTTCCCCCACTGCAATGCCTTGACACTGTCCTTGGAGCACCCACTTGGTGTAGTGACGTTGTGTTTCAGATCTTGTAATTTAGGTCAAATTTCAAAAGATTTATTTAAGCTTTTCACAAGGGACAGCCTAGTTCTGTGTCCTGTGAAAAACACAGTATTTCCAAAGGACCTTAAATGTGTCGTTTGGGGGGGGTTCCTGGGAGCAGCAGGGGGGGAGAGACCTCCTTTAAGGTCTGTTGTGTGTTCATGGTGGGTTCTGAAGCGAGTAGCAAAGTGTCTGTTGCATTTTAACTTGGTCACAGCCAATGACACTAAACAACATGCAAATATCAACACACTCAGCACAGTACCTTACTTTTTGTAAAAATGCCTAATAATATGAGCAATATACCTTTATTTTTGTGAAAATACTGGCAGTGCTTAACGTCACCTGTGGATACAGTGGTCGGCACAGTCCCTTTGGAGATCCTATTTAGCCACCGTGACCCGCCTGGATCAGGATGTGGGACTTTGTGTGGTGCTTCCAGGGAGTGGACAGGGCTGCAGTGTGTGGAGTGTGGGGAGCAGGGTGCTCCCCACCCTGGGGTGCCCCCATAGGTCCTCTCCAGCCTGCTGAGAGATCACAGGGCTGGTGGGTGCACAACCATCATTTTCCTGGCACAGAGGTGATGTAGAAGCACCAGGAGGCTGCTTCCAGTTTGATAGGAAAAATAAATTGAATAGTTCACCCCGGGTTCCCTTGTAACTGTTTAGGCTTTTTTTCTTGTTTGTTTGTGTTTTGTTGGTTTTTTGTTGTTGTTTGCATTTTTTTTTTAACAAGAGTAGCAGCTTTGGTATCTGCCAGTTAAACTAACAATTCAAACCGATTATTTAAATCTGAGTTGGCTTTAATTTATTTTACTTTTAATTTCATTTTAAGGAAGGGCAATTATCAAAGCCCATTACAGAGGAATGTGACATCCCCACAGCTTCGGGTGAGGGCTGGATGCCCTTTCAGGGATCTGGTTCAGTAAGTTATTTGGCCCAGTACAGGATTTGCTAGCTGAGGTTCAGAGGAATTGTACAGGCAGCCAGATTAAATCAGTCTTAATATGTCCATTCCGTGTTTAAAATCTGCAGTGCTTTAGCAGGGGCACGGTCTTGAGCTGCAGACTAATTGGGTATGGTAGGGTTGTTATTTACAGTCTGTACTGATGAGACACTGGGAGTCGGTAGTGTGTCAGGGTGGCTGCTATTTTGCAAAGTAGTAGAAATAATTGCGTGTTTTAAGCTTATCTGCCATGCCGTTGCAGCTTTTTGAAGGAGTGTAAAAATTACTAACTTTTAGAAATTTGATTCCTTTACTGATTTTTTTTTTTTTTTTTTTGAGCCTGAGGATTTTCCAAGATGTTGAGTTGTGAGGTTCTTTTGTACCTTTTAACGCTGGTATAGATAAAACCCCAAACCACTGTCAGACTCCAGGGAATATTTTAAAGTAGTTCTCCCTTGTCGGAGAACTTGCAACAAATTTCAGGCCATGGTAACTTTTTTACAGGCAAGTTACAAACCTTTGAAAGCAGAATTTGGAATGAAAATATTGAATCTCCAGTTATGCAAGGTTATGTGTGCATGAGAAGAGGGACTATTGGTGGTGTTTTAATAATAACCATGGTGTAGCTGTTAATGAGCATATTTTAATATCCCAGCTTCAGTAGAAACGATCACTTGGCTTTAAACAAAAACATTCAAAGACTAGTGTTTTCTTAGAATGAATATTTAAGATCAGATGAGAATGCAAGAAAAGCACTTAACTATCCCTTTTTCTATTGGAAGTGTCAGATTTTTAAGTGTTAAACATTTTGAGAGTTCTCCAGGTTAAAGCTTTACAGGGAAACAGAGACTTTCTTCGGAACAGCAATCCTGAGCAGTATAAATTCATGTTTGTAAAAGAACCATCACCCACTTAAGCAAGTTACATCTTGTCTCTTTGTAATAGCACACTTGGTTTGACTAGAAGGGAAAATTCATTTCAGTGTAATTAAAGAAGTGCAAAATTGAGGCTGAAGAAACACCATGAACCCGAAACATGAAATGATGAAAGGTGTGGAATTTTGTACCAGTGTGATTGAGGGTTTGGCTCCCCAGTGGCAGTGGGACATGCTGTGCTCTTCCATCCCAGCTAGGCAGGTGGGAGCATCTTCTGCTGTGGCGTCAGGATATGCTGATTGTGTTAGTGGTGGAAAATGGGGCAATACTTGGTTTAGTATGGAGCCTGCCACTGTAAAATCATCCCTGCGACTCAGACCTTTGAGTTTTGGTTCAGCACATTGCAATGTGTGTCTGTAGTGGTTTTTGGGAGCTTTTGGCACAGCGTGCTGCCCAAATCGGAGATGCCGTCTTGTAGTAACGGGGACTAGACTGGCTTTTAAGCTGATTGAAGGAGAAGTTGGAGCAACTGAGCAACTTTGGAGCAACTTTGTAAGAGTCAAATCTTAAATAAAGACCAGATTTTCAACAGTGCAGCAGCCAACAGCTCCTGTTATAATTACGAAATGTGCTCTGGGAGTGCCGAGCTGTTCTGGAAGTTGAAACCCGAAGGGCCAAATCGGAGCCGAGAGCGTCAGCAAATCTGCGTTGGCATTTGCTCCTTGGGGACTGTGCTTCCCAACAAGGATAGTTGCAAAACAAGATATTCTGTTAAGAGGAGTGGATTTTTTTATGTGGATTTTTTTTTTTAACCTTTGAAACCAGCTTATAGTTCATAAATCACTTAAGTATGTCTCCAGGTTGTCCTTTCCGATCTCTTAATTATCGCTGCTGTCTTCATCGTTTTGTTTTGGTTGGTTGTTTTGTTTCAAAAGAACCCTTTTTTTTTAAGGCTTTGTTTTTCCTGGATTTTTGAGTATCAGAGTAGTCAGCACCTGGTGTAGGGATGTGTCCTTATGGGCTTCACTTTCTGGTGGTTGAGGATTTTCTGCTGCTTGTCACCACACAAGTACCATTGTCTGAATAGAAGAAATGGACAGAAAGCTGAATTCTATGGTGCTGCTTCGTTCACTTGCCATGTTATTATTATTTTAATTGTATTTGTAAAGTGACTGTACTTGAAAGCATTTGGTGAGCCTCAGCGAAGCTGAGGAGTTGAGATCTGACCTACTTTCATTCCCCTCCTCACACGCTGTTGCAAGTTGTGTGTAATTATTGCTTTTCCTCCCTCACAAAAGAACTGGCTCATCATTTTGGGACGTTTGTCGAGCAAAGCCACAAGACCTGGCAAGAGGGGAAAATGCTTTTGTACCCAGGAAAAAGCTTGTGTTCGTGAGGTTTTAATGGGAAGGGAGATGTGCTGGGAAAGGGAGAAAAACAGAGGGATGAAAAGGTGCTTGGGGAGGAGAAAATAATAGTTTGGTTGTATTTTATTTTTTTTTTCTCCTAGCTTTTTACGAGTTTCTATTTTGAAAGGAGTTCTATGACACAGTCAGTAGTTATTACCTCAAGCTTTTCCCCAGGGTTCTCCTGGCTGTCTCTGAGTGGGGTTGGAGTGGGATGCTGCAGCTGGGGGTTATCTTGATGGGCTGCACCGATCAGGGCGAGTCTGTAGGAGGTTCAGTTGTGGTTGGATGGACAGAAGCACTGCGTGACATCTTAGTTTTTAAACATAATAAAAAGTTGTGGGATAGAAAAGCTGTGTAAAGTTCATGCTACACTTCCTTTAGAATGGGCTGTATGGATGGATGAGCTGCTGGCAGGACCTGCTGCTGGGCTGCAAGGGAGAGCCTGCTTTGGTGAGACTGGCTTTGCAAGTTTGTAAAGTGCCCTGCTCAGTGTCTTAGTGTTGCAATATTTAATTTGTTTCAAGGAAAGTAATATGCCTTCTAATTCTGAATGCCACCCAGCAGTTCTTAAAAATCATTTAAAAACCCCGGTTCGAATTTTGAGTAGTTCTTGAGCTTGGTTCTGTTAAACATTGTTTAATCGTGAAAAATGATCCTGTTTATATATTACAGGGTTGTGCAGTAGCCAGGTTTCTCTGATATTGTTTACCCAACAAGGTAGCACAGGTATTTCAGACGTGCAGGATTAAATGGAGACTCTCTAATAAATCTGCAGCGAGCCCTTGCTCAGCAATAGCCCTTCTCCTAACAATTCAGAGGCATTTGAACCATCTTCCATTAGTGTGGCAAAGTGCCCAGGAGCCACTGCTACTGTCAGGAGTGACAGAGGTGTCTGCAAGTTAAAATTAAGCATCGTGTAAATGGTGGTGTGCCACCTGGAGGAGCAGATAGCCAGCCAGGCTTTCCACTTTAGGGCTTGTTGTGCTGTCTGCTGACTATCCTCTCTGTGGAGCTTGCTATAATGCCTTTTGCCTAAATATTGCACTCTGTTAAAAGGGAGCCTGTTATGCCTTGAAGCTTTGAAGTATTTGGAGAATATCCTATGTTTTTTATGTGTTGTGGGTAGGACTTTCAAAAGTGCTGAGGGGATGTTTTGGGGGTATTGTTTCCAGTGACTTTTTTCAAATCCCTCTTTAGGAAGTGGGGGAAGATGAATTTCAGGGGAGCAGGCAAGATGAGACTTCCAGATGAGCTGCTGAAATTAAGAGGATTTGTATAGTCAAGTAAAAATGGGACCGTGTACAAAAGAAACAACTGCTGACTTGCTTGTAGAGAATCTGAATAGATGTTCTCTGCATCCAGAACTAACACTGCAACGTTGAATTGTGCAATTTTTAACCTCACGGATGTAATTTATTTCTTTTGCATATTGAGCAGTAATAGTCCTGAATATGGCCTTTGGCAAGCCTGGAAGAGAAAGGTTGTGTTTTTATGTTTGGATTTATGCTGTTATGGTTTTTTATTGCTCTTGAAATGCAAATAAAGAACCTCAAAAAAAGCTACAGATTGGAATAGATGCAAGAAAATATTAAAACGAAGAAAAACCCTTTGCGACCAAATATACATGCTCATGCGTTTTCCCAAGGTTGTATATCTTACTATGGAGCCTTTTCCAAGCAGATTTTAAGGCTGGGTTAAAGAATGAGAGCTGGTTAAATTGCTCTGCCACTTGGTTATAATCAGAATACAGTCAGGGAGATTTGAAGTTCTGTTGTTGCTGAAAGTAGAAACAATGACAAAATGGTCCTAGTTTTCAATGCTGCTTTAGAGAGAGAAGATTAAATTTTTTTTTTTCTTCCAGCTTTTCATTTGAGGTTCTGGCAAAAGGTGATACATTTCCCCTTTGTATTGTATAATAGATTACATGAGAAGACTCTTCTGTAATGAGTTTGAAGAGTACTTAATTATTTTTGAGATTGCATTACATGTGTTTTAGGTTTATATTGTACTCCCCAGTTCACTTAACACAGACTGTCTTCACTCTGTTACTTTAGGCAGACGGTGGAGTTTGACTTGAATGGAAATTGTGAAGATTTGGTGCCTGGAACCAAATGTTTAAATCCTGAAGATGGCCTATAGTTTCTCATCACACTGACAAAATGATGAGGCAGCACAATAGTTTTAGGGGCTTAATGTGTCAAGGTCAGGGGTCTTCTTTCCCTCCATGGTTAACAAATCTTTGTGCCGAAGCCATCCTGGTGCTTTCCTGGTTCTTGCTCTGTCCCGTATCTGGAGATAAATCCTATGGAAACTGCTGTATAAAGAAGCCTCCATCCTGTAAGGAGCAGACTGTGAAGAACGGGGACAAACAGGAAGAAATTGTGGGGCAGTTCCCAGCAGCAGGAGGTGGCCTTGCTGGTCTCTCTGCTGTTTACTTTGAACTTGGCATGCTCTGAATCTTCCCTGGCTTGGCTTCCAAAAGCATAAAGCACACAGCCAAGCCCATGAGCATGTGATACTTGGCATTTTTGACGCACGTTGCGTGGTTGTGCGGCCGTAACTCAACGATGGTGTCTATAAAGACAGGTAGGAGCAAGCAGGCTACAGGATTTAGGAATTTTTAATCTCTGCGTGAAGCCTAGACAAGTACAATTTCTCTCTCTTTGAGGAGTCTTCCTTTAACCGTGAGTGAGATGCATCAACCCAACTGCTTGGCAGCCATCAAAGCCCTGTTGAAACAGTTTGTGTACCTCTCCCTGTCAACCACCACACCAGCACAGCAGGGGACCTCGTGAGGTTTGCTCCCACTGCTGTCCTCTGCTGGGTGTGATATGGCCTGTGTGGCTTTAGCCAGAGCGAAATGCTGTTTGGGGTTAGTTACCTCAAAGAGTAGCAGTTCTGTAGTTGCTCATCTGCCAAGGGCATGACACAAGGCAGATGGAATCGTGGGGATAACTTTTGGGTGCGTATGCAGAAGGTTGTTTTTTTTCCTTTGGCTAGGGGATCCTGCGACTGGCAAAATGCTTTGCTACTCATCAGAATTTTTTATTTTTCTGAGTCTTCAAAGCTTAGGAAAACAAATTACAGTGCAGTGTAATATTTTCCCTTACCCGTGATGACATTGGCAACTTATTGCAATTGGAGGAGATTCACTTCTTTTAATGATCTTGGTATATGTAGCACTCAATGGGAATTGACAGGATGGTGGAGGTCCAAGCTCTAGCAGTTCAGTGTGGCTGGAAGCTCTACACTTGCTGGAGCACCAGGCATGTATGATGTGGCAACTTTTGTTTTGCAAACGTTCTCTTCAAGGGCAAAAGGATTATTCCTATTCTTTAGATAATTCTTTTTTGGTCTGATTTCATCTCTTTACCCATCAGTTGACTAGGTCCTTATTCTATAGGGATAAAAAGATTAAAGACGATGCCAGGAAAATTTTTTTTGGAGAATCTGGCACTTTTAAGTTTTGTTGAAGTTGCTGCTTTTAAATAGAGCAGCCCAGGAGCTTGTGTTGAAGGAACACGTGAAGACTTAGAATCCGCCACGTATTGATGTTTATGACTATCATGGGTAGCTCTTTGATGCTTTGTGTTTGAAGTTTTTCTACAAGGCCTAGATCTTTTTCATCAGATTTGAACAATTAGTGTTTTTATATGTTGTGGAGGAAATGATTCCTGCTTTTTGTAGCCTTGTTCAGGGACAAGGTTTTTTTAAAAAATAATCTTTTAGGTTTTTTATGTCATAGAAGGATCTGTAGCAATTTGGAAAGGAAAGTATTTTATCAGAACAGAGACTTCCTCATGATGCCTGGCGGGGGCAGAGCTGGCACTGGCTGACGGAAACACAGTACAAATAAGACAGCAGGAATCCAGTGACTTTGGAGCAGCAGATGGATGAATTGCAAACACTGTTTTGTTCCTCTTTGTATAAGGAGACGTGCTTAGCCTTCGTGGCATTGGTTTGCTGTTGGCTAATGGAAGATAGTCACCATAGCCAGGAATGACTCTTTGCATGTTTAAACTGGTGGCCGTCTCTTTTGCAGGCTGAGTTTATAATCCATTGTCAGAGGAGGAAATGGAGCTACTTTTAATATTAGGCTGCCAAATTAAGGGAGAAGCCCATCATCTTGTACTTGAGAGGTGGGAGGGAAGGTTGCCTCCTGGACCGTAAAGACGTGGGTTTGACTTGCACAGTCATGGGGCCCATTTGAAATTCCCATTCCATGTTGTTCATCCAGTGTGGTCTTGCTGGACTTGGCTTAGTGAGAAAAAAGCCGTGAGAAGGGGTAGAAGAAGCAGGAGTGGTGGTGTTTGGCAGCCTGGTGTTCCCTGTGGGAACATTCGATTTTGCAATGAACCTCTTGGATTCTTGACAGGTCAGGTCTGCTGACCCTTCTGGGCACACTGTGGTGAGTGTTTAGTTATTTACTAAAGCCTTTTGAAGAGAAAGTGGCTTGATGGGGCTGAGGCTTTTGTGTTGTGGAGAGTTGTGTGAGAATCTTTGCTGGGGTTAGCTATTAGCTGATCGGTTAATTATTTGGCTCTGTAACTAAGTAACTAAATGACTTGAGACTTAAGATAAGCAGCTCTTTGTTAACATTTTATTAAATGGAGACAAATAATAATTTGAAATCCAAGGAAGTATAAATTGCTCAGTGACCGAATCTTGAACAGAAACATGATTTGGAATACAACTGTGTATCATAATAATCTGAAATAGAGCAGTCAGAATGTCCTCAGTCGTCTATTGTGGTCATGGCTTTTATACACTCTTTACTCTGTTTGATGCCTGGATGGCATAAATCATGCAGGGAGGCTGTATGAGCAGGCAGAGAAAGAGTTCACAGCTGTTTATTTAGCAGCAGCTTGGTTTTCCATAGCAGTATTGTTCAACAGCTCCACCTATAAAGCTTAAATACATTGTGTGCACTACTACTACAAATAAGGATGTAGCTGAGAGCAGGCAATAGCAGAAGCAATGTGCCCTCCTGTGTCCCCCAGTGTTTAAGAACATCCCCAGAAACTTTGCATGTGCCTTTGTTGGATTTGATTTTTTTAAGGAGTGATAGACAGGTGTTATTCACATCAGGTAGTGCACCTTTGCTCTGGGAACTAATGCCATAGTTAGAGGATGTGCAGAACTTGCTTAGAAAGGAATCCTGTGGTGCCTTAGAATCATGGAATGGTTTGGGTTGGAAAGGACCTTTAAAGGCTACCTGGTCCGACCTCCCTGAAATGAATGAGGGTATCTTCAACTAGCCCAGGTCGCTCAGAGCCCCATCCAGTCTGATCATGAGTGTTTCCAGGGATGGGGCAGCCACCACCTCTCTGGGCAACCTGTGCCAGTGTTTTACCATCCTCATTGTAAAAAACTCTTTCCTTATACCTAATCTAACAAGCCCAGCAAAGGGTTGGTTGGTTCACAGACTTCTGATGATGGATGAGATCCAGTTTCAAGGCAGAGTTTCAAAGAGGGCTGAAGGAGCATGGATGTGATACCATATCATTAGGCCTTGCCTGGTGCTGTGGGCTCTGCAGGACCATCTCCTCTTTTCCCCATCCAGCTATTTTCACTAAGAGAAAATTCAGGATGCTGCTGAAAACACTACAGGAGGTGTACAAATGCGGGCTGAGCAGACTTTTTTTTACTTCTCTAGTATGTTCAGAAGATGTGGAAGTAGGGAAGGAATCCTGCTGTCAGCTTCAGAGGAGCCATTGATTTCATGGTATAGCATGGACACGAGTTCAAAATGTGTCACTAAATATTAGAGCAGTGCAGAAATCCTTGTGCAGTCCTGGGGAGAGTTAACTTTGCAGCATAAGTTGTTTATATGCTGCCGGGAATTTTTTAACAGTTTAAACTGGTTGATTTTTGCAGTGAAGCTGTTGGGTGGACTCATGCCTCAGAATCCCACCTGTTCTCTGTTTGCTTTTGGGCACTATTTCAAACCCACACTGGAAAAAGTTTATAGGCAAACATTATAAAAAGTGACAGTCTTAAGTGCTGCTACATTCTAGTTTGGCACCACAAAGGCTTACCTGAAATAACTCATAATTTCCAAACATGACTTCATTATTTCATGACAACACTTTGTGCTACATCTTCCCTGATGCTCTAGAGAAAAAGAAATCAAGGAGGACAATATTTATCAAATGTTAATTCCTATTTAAAACCTGTTTTTGTTTAGTATACTAGGAATTTTCTTTGTAAAACAAATTTATTTTTTAATTTTGAAAATAAATGTGTTGAGGTTGGATGTGGATTTGTGTCAAAAGACTCAGTGTAAATTTGTGGATAGTTGTTTAAAAAGAGATGAAATCAAGGATAGAAAATTATGTTCCATTTAACTGTGTGTAAACAACTGATCTGCCCAGGAGGACACTGGAACCTGTGGGATCATCCTGTGAGTTTCCTGGCACTAGCCAGCAAAAACCTCTAATGCCCTTAAAGGAAGGTTGAGTTATTGTCACCTAAAGTGGCTTTTAAAAAGTTTAAGCAAAGACATTTTTAGACCCCTGTGCATTGTTGGCACAGTGTAAACTCTGAAAAAGAATTTTTCTTTGCAGGTAGAGTGTTACTAAGGATTCTTATTAACTTCAAAGTAAATGATGTAACTGGCTTCAGGTACCTTTTCTTACTTGACAGTGAAATCTAATTAAAAGAAATCTCAAGCAGACTCAAATATACTCATTACTGTTACAAAATATATGTAGAAAGGAGCCCATGCTCCTTCTGGAAATTAGATTTCTAACAGCATGATGTAGTACTCAGTGAAACACCTGCATTGCAGATCTGTGGATTCGTGACTGTATCAGCAAGACTGAATTAGTTTATAAGGGATATAAAGCTGTATTGGAGCTTGTCCTAGACTTTGAGATGTAAGTCTGTGTGCTAGAAAGTTTAGAGACCTTGTTATAAAATCTAAATCCAAGAGTCTTTACAGTCTCCGTAACTGGTTGTGTTTGAATGGTTTTATGTGCCATCTTGCTGCGATGCGTGTGTCAAATCTGTTGTTTGAAAAAAAAAATTGTTTGCCCTAAGAAAAATGCAGGAGAAGCTTTGGAAGGGCATATTGCTGAAATTATATGATTCCAGAGTGAGTGGGAAGAGAAACTGGGCATGTTAATTTCAAGTCCATCAGTACAACCTGATATTTAAATGCAGGAGCAACTTGCTGTGGTGGCCACTTGTGGGGCTCATAGAATTGTAGACTATTTCAAGTTGGAAGGGACCCGTGGGATCACTGAGTCCATGCTTCTTGCAGGACTACACATAACTCAGCTGCTGATGGCAGCTTCAGCATTTCCAGGCTCCCATCCACAGACTTGCTCAGATGTGATGCTTGTTCTAGACTTCTCTCTTGAAGTGACCACACTGTGCACCAAGGATTAGGAACACTGCTTTCGGGGTTTTAGCGTCCTTAGAAGTAAGGCTGGACATTGAACAGTCACCAATTTTAATTTTCCCTCCCACTCCCAAACAGACAGGAGGTGTGTTTTATTTCTATCTGCACAGCGTGGTGCACAGCTGGTGCCTGTGCAGGGGAAGGATGTGTGTGGGGAGCAGCTGTCTGTGCAGAGTGACCCTCCCCATGAACAAACAGAAGATGCCTGTGTGCTTTTTTGCTTTATTTACTGTTCCTGCCACCCTTGGTGAGGCCAAGAGGCTTGTGGGAGAGGGATACTGTGGTTGTAGGAAGAAAGCAGTTGCAGAAGCAGCGCCTATATCTGGGACAGGCCGATTTCATCATAGGTGTGCCTTGCCTTTCCACTGCACTGTGGAGACAGTCTGGAGTGCCCAGGGCTGCAGTTCCTTTCCCCCTGCTGAGAGCCAGTCTTGGAAAGGGGTGATGAAGCTCTAGTAACTATAGGCAGATGTAGTTTTCCAAGGATGTTTTTTTGGAAAAAGACTGTGGTTTGACATTCTTCTTGTTATTTGGTTGCAAAAGAAAGCTGATGGATGAGCCATTTCGTTTTGAACTTCTCTGTATACTGTGACTTTGAAAGCTTTGCTTGTGTTCCTGGGTTTCTGCTGTATTCCATTTGAGAGAAGTTGTGAAATATGTAATGAAGTAAAAGCAGAAAAAAACCCCAAAGGAAGTAATTACTATGATGGAGAAAAGAGTTGGCAGTGTAGAAGGCAAGCACAGAAACTTTGGGATGGGTGCAGGGGGAAAAATGCAGGACGTCATATATGCTGTGTATAGGAACTCATGTTTATTAGCTTAGTGAGGGGTATTTTGGCCATCCTTTTCTTTCAAAACAACACTTCTCAGGTTTAAAAATAATAAAAAAAATTATAATAAAATCGGGTGGGGAAAGATACTTACTCATTTTAATTGTGGACCCAAATGCTAAGGTATAGAACTAAACTTGCGATTTGAACTCCTCCTGCTCCCCCAAGTTCTTTGAAGTCCCCCAGGTTCAGCAGCACTAATCTCTCCAGGGTCGGCTCACTGTGTCTGGTGAGGGAGAGTCATGCATTTGTGTGGCACTGGGGCCAAGGCATGTGCCAAGACATCATTGAAAACCGAATGAGTTTTGTGGTTAACTTCTTGAAAAATCAAACCTATCCCACACCTGCATGTGGTTCAGTTTAACAAGACAGATTACTGGGCTAATCTCGATGAAACTTTTTTTTTTATTTAACATAACTTGATTTCTATGGATGAAAAGGGCCTTCACTGACTGTTGTTGGAAATTCTCTCCTTTCCCTTCTCTTCTTCTTTTTCCTCCTTTCCTTCCACCTTCGCAGAGCCGCCAACCAAATACCAAATCTCTCAGCCAGATGTTTACTCAGCACTTCCAGGAGAACCGCTTGAGTTGCGCTGTCAATTGAGAGACGCCGTCATGATCAGTTGGACTAAGGATGGGGTCCCTTTGGGGCCCGACAATAGGACAGTGATTATTGGGGAGTACTTGCAAATTAAGGATGCTACAGCCAGAGATTCGGGCCTCTATGCTTGCACTGCTGTTAGGACCCTAGACAGTGATACTCTGTACTTCATTGTAAATGTTACAGGTGAGTGAGTTAAACAGAGGTTTTTGCATGTAGAAACTGTAAAGTGCAATATAAAGACACCTTCTGATCTAACATGAAACAGTCCACTTGGGCACAGAGAGTTAAGCTGAGTTCTGTAGTTGTTACAGGGATTTTTCTCCTTGTCCTGACCCTGAAATGGATTCAGTTTGTATATATAGTGCTTTTGCTTCATGGGTCTGTAGTGATTAACAGCTGCTGAAGAGCTCTCTGTTTTATGCCATTGTGACAGGATTAAATTAGACAGAGTTGCGGTGCTGATGATAAAGACAGCAGAATGGATACAAGCTTTTGCCCTCTACATCAGAAGAGGAGAAGGGGTGTCCAACATCCTTTTAAGTTTCGAGATAAATTGGTCTGGAGATGCTCAGTTCTGTTCAACTGTATGTCTTTATCAAAAGTTAAAATTGTAACTGAAAAGAGATTTTTGGAGTTAGCAAACTCCCTTGGGAAGCTTTGTAGCATTTCAGGATTATTAGCTAGTTTTGTTACAATTTTATACCAAACAGCATGTTTCGTGGCTGGATTTTCTTTTTCTCTAGCTCTTCATGACTAACGTAACATTTGTTCTCCTTGATACACAATCTAAGATGTACCTTATAGGTTTGCTTGTCTGTAAAAACTAGGCTGGTTTAAAGACTTGGTTATTTTTAATGTGCAGATGCTCTTTCCTCTGGGGATGATGAAGATGACAATGATGGGTCCGAGGACTTTGTGAATGACAGCAACCAGATGAGTAAGTAACAGCGAACTGCCAGAAGTCACTAGCAAGATCCACGTGGAAAATCATGTCCCATCTTTTGCCATCTTTTGCATTCCTCAAAACAGAGCTTCTTGATTGTTAACTGCATGCACTGTCAAATAGTGGTATCTTTGTCCTTCTCCGTTTTCTGTTTCATGTTGTTCATAACTTGGAAAAGAAAAATAAAAATAAACTAATGTTCTTTTGGACGTGCTTTTCTGGTCTGTACTTTCTTTCTGCCTTCTTCCTGGCATTTCTACAGTTTCCCTTCTACCTGAATTGAAGTTCGGTCTTTGTGTGTTTTAGACTCTCGTAGATGAACTAACTTTCCCTGAACCTCAGCAGAAATTTAACCGAAGAAACAAAGATCCAACTCATTTTGTTAAAAGGTGGTATGGAAACTTTAAAAATAAGTTGTAATGAGGCAAATCCTTCAATCCTTAATCTTGGCAGAAATCTCCCCAGGGAGGGTGAATTTGGAGACAATGAGGTTCTTTTGTCTATGAAGGACCTCAAGGTTTGTTGCAAAGAAAGCAATTCAGCACTAAACCCACATTTTGTTAGTTATGCGTGATGAAAATGGGCTAAAAGAGTCTTAAACCTATTTGAATGTTAAACTTCATCCCCTTTAGAGAATTTGAAAAGCTATTAATAGGCTCTAAATAGAGCAATCTCTTAAAAGAAAAAGTATGTAAAATTCATATTGGTTCCTTATGCTGCTCTGCGCTGTTGCAAAATCCCCTCGGTGACTGGTAGTTTGCTATCGCTCGTGCTTTGTAAAGTCAATAACACAGAGAACACAGAAATCCTTCATGGGAGATGTCAGTGAGTTACCGCCCGCAGTAGCCAGGTCGTGTATTTGCTCCTCAGCCTGATTAGTAATTGGCAGCTGTCCTGTACCTTGGAACACTCCTTCAGGTGATAAAGTATGAGCCCGATTCCTCCTTTCCTGGTTAGTTCCTTTTGTGAAGGACTGCCCCTGGTCTGAAGCTGTGAAACATTAGATGCTATTTAAAATGATATAAGTTCTTAGCTGCCTGTTTGGCCCCTGCCATCTGTTAGTGTGATTAACCCGAGCTGATTCACAGGTGCTGCTGGAAGGGGCTTAGATCAGGCAGCTGGAAGTTGCTCTGACAAAGGAATGTGGTGGCAAAGATAATTGGAGAGGGACACTGCTTTTAAAAGAAGCTGTCTAAGTAAAACCCACCAATCCAGGCGGCGTTAGCACTCCTCTCTCCCATGAAATGGAATTGTGGGTCGAAGCTCCTTGTAGGAAACATTTCTGACGTCTGCGATTTCTTAAAGCTGCTTTGATGTGAGTCAGAAAATGTCTTGCAATATTTTTGGTGGCAGTTGTGCTTCTGATCTCTAGTAATGGCTTGGGTGATTCACCAAATGGCTTTTGGAAGTACATAGAGTGAGGAGGGAGAAGTAAAGGACGTGATCTCAAGGAAAGTACGCTGTGTAATGGTGTCAGAACAGTTCCTGCCCTTCCATGCAACAGGAAGAACTAACTCTAATTCTTGTAAGACGAGCTATCATTTTAAGCTACTGTTAATCAATCTTGATTCAGGAGCTGATGAAAGGCCATTGACAGCCTCCATCTGCCAGGGTGAGGGTGTGTGCTGCTGCAGGGGTCAGTCACACTTTCCCTGCTCCAAGTGAAAGATGCCTCTCGAGCGTGAATGTTTAAACATCTTGGATGGCAGGAAAAGCACAGACTTGCAGAGTGGAAGGGAGGAAACTGCAAGAAGACAGATTGCTCCTGAGCAGAGTGTTGTACAAACAAGTCCTTGTTGGATTGTTCTTTACAAGGTGCCCACAGTCTGCCGGGGCTTCTTATAAGTCACAGGTGGATGTGAGGAGTAGCAGAGCATTCCTCCCAGGCTCTGAGCTGGAATGAGAAGTACTGTGGCAGTGCAGACCTCCAAGTAGCCTGTTTTCATTGGAAAGTTGCATCATAGGAACTCCGTTGGATTAATAGAAGGTTGCTGGAAGAGGGCTGTGATTTGGCAAGATCAGAGCTGTATGATAGTGAGGGGTGAGCCTTGGTGTGGTGCTTCTGTAAAGCAGTGAATCTTGCATGTCTGGTGTGTTCTAAGCCTTCTATTCCTCTTCTCAATTTTGTATCATGTCCAAAAGGCCACATCTCATTTAAGACATTGTGTTGCAAGGCAGATTGAACAGCGCATGAGGAGCTGCAGGGCAATCCCAAGTCTTCCCTGAGCCTGCTACCTATGGCAGGTAGAACCTGGGGAAGTCCAGGACTTCACAAGATTCCCTGGTTGTTCCTCTTAAGAAGTCTTTCAAGGGTTTCCTGAGTCATGATTTTAGCTTTGCATATCTCAAACGATTTAACTGATAATTTACATACAAATTACGTCTGTGATCATTAAGGGTAAGCAATGGAAATTGACCTGGTTATGCCTTTACTGATGGAAACAAAAGGCCATAGTCTTCAAAGGTTGCTGCTTCTAGATGAAACAATTCTGATAAAGTCCAGCTGTCCTGGCATGTTAATTATGATGAGATGAAGCAGGAAATGGCTGTAGTGCCTTCCACAGGAAGCTGAACCTTGGCATTCTCATTCCTGCATATTTAAAATGAACCTTTTTAGAGCTGTTTTATTTATGCTGCTAAGTATTCTTTTAAGCTGTTACAAATATAAATTTCCAAGGCCAGGGTTTTCAAATGCAGGCGGAGAGGATGTTGAGGCAATCTAGTGTGGTTTTCAAGGCTGCCCAGAAAATACAACTGCTCTTCAAGCCAGCAGAGGCTCTAAGTGACTCAGTAGCTGTGAGGAGCATCTCATCCTCAGGAGAGGAGGGCACTTGTGTGTACACGTGTGCATTTGACCATTTGCCCTGTGAGTATTTTTAAGTAAAAGGCATGCATAGCAGATTTCACTCTGCATTTGGTGTCCTTTTAGCTTGACAGATATTTTAACTGTCTGAAAAAACACTGTGATAGATTTGTTCCAGACTGCATCCTGAATAGCTTTTTATTACTTCCAGCTTTTGTTGGAGGGATTAATGCTGGTGAGGAAGGTGCAGGGCTGGTTCTACTGTGAAACAGTCCTCTCTCGCCACAGAATGGCTTTGTTGGCAACTCAAGTTTTCCCCTTTTTCACCTTAAAGAGGTTCCCCAGCTTGGTTCTGGAGGGTCATATCCAAGGATGTTGACCTGGGATTTACTTTTGCAAAACTAGAGTCTTATCATCATCGTTCTGGCAGCAGTGGAAAAGACATTGTTGGTGCTTGTTGCCTCGTCCTCATCATAATTTTGAGAGGTAGCCCTAATTGAAGGGATTTCCATAATCCTGACGATGCTGGCAAAGCAACAGCTGTTGTGATGGTTGCAGTGAAATCCGCTAACTAATTTATTCTGTAGACCCCAGGGTAGCCCTGAAGATGCTGCTTTTCTGCCTTGAATTCTAGTCAGGTGACTGGAAGCTTTATGGCTTTTTTTTTCTTATCGCCGTTTGAACAATTTCTTCTTGGCCAAGCAATGGTAAATTGGCACCAAGAACAAAAAGTATCTAAATGTAATCCACATGCCGTTCCTTTCAAGCCTTGAAGAGTTTCAGAAAGGATGAAACAAGGTTCAAATTCATCAAATCCTGTAGAGTGGAAACCCACTCGGGGGAGCAGCAAAAATTGTATGTTGCCTAGAAGTGATTTTTAATTAAAGGTCAAATACAAGAGTTCTGAAAACCTTTGGAGGGGGTTGATGTGGTCACTTCAGGCACACTATTGCCTGCTTGAGGTGCTTGTCAGGCAGGCTTGGAGTTGACTACTGTTGTATTTCTTTGTATCAGATAAGTCCAAATAAAAATTGAACAGTCCTGAAGTGAAGTGGTCCCCTGGGCTTCCTAATTTCAGTTTCACATGCAGGAGATTTGGCTGATTAGATGTAATGTCTTTGCAGTAGAGTGCAGTGTGGGTCAGCAGGATATTTTCTTCACTAATGAGAACTAAAAGCAATCAGGAATTCCCACCCGTTCCCCTGCTGTTTGTTACTGCTTCATGCTGGAATCTGCCCTGTTGTTGCTGTGAACTTTTAAAAGTGGTGTTACCCTATTTGCACCTGTCCTGGTAGCAAAGATGGGACGTGATGGACACAGTCTGTGAGAGGAGTCGGCACTTGGAGGTATCAACTCATGAACTGTGTTCATTATTGGGTGAAGTGACTCTGGGTATCTTTCCTCTCAAACAAACAGAAACAATAAAAGGTGCTTTTAGGTTATGATGATTAACCTATAAAGAGAAATGCTGTGTGTTAATTAGATCAATGACTGCATGAAAGCACAAAATGAGAATTAATGTGATGGTTTGTGGATGTTGCTGCCTCTTCCTCTTTTCCCTTAAACATACTGAGGATCTCCCGATATATGTTGCAGCTTTCTAGTGAAAAAACATGTCTTGAAGCATTTTCAGGTTGTATTTTCCACATTAGATGTCTGCATGTTTTTCTCCAAGGTGACCTGTAATTTGGGAGCATTACAGGTTATGCTGAAGGTTGTGCAAGGGGAAGCTTTCTGAGCAGAATCTTTTTCCAAATCTGGTCTGTTTTTCTTTCCCCCTCTCTGTGGTACAAAACTGAGCTGCTTCCCTTCATTCCTGCCTGTATCTTCCTGGTGTCTTTTCTGCACTCACATCTTCCATAGATTTTCATTTGTGTCTGTTTGTTTTGTATCAGTCTTATTGGAGCTTTTCAATGAGCAGAGTTTTAAAGGGTGTGGGTTGATGGTAAGGATAGTTACTTAAAAGAAAACCAGAGGATGAGTTGCACTATAATGCAGTAGAAGCCTTGGCTGCATGAAGTAGCTTTGTTTGGGAGCAGCAGGTAGCTGTATCCTGACCAAATCCAATGCCCTGGTCCCAGTCTGTATCCTATGGGAGCTTCCCCAGTGCTTGGCCCATCCAACCTGTGGGCTGCAGGGCTGCATCGCCATGGGCAAGTTGTGGAGCCCGTGCCAGCAACTGCACCCAAGCTCTTTATGCTCCATACGTGTGAGAAAGTGCATGTGATGAGAAGTGACCATGCTGGCTGCAGGGTTGCTGGGTTGGCATTACCTGTTTGGAGTCTCAGGCAGAGCAGAGTGCCTGCTTTAGATGCTGATAGAAATGGTTTGGATGGTTGATTGTCTTTGACCTGCCCCAGTTTGCTTTGCTGTTGTGGGAGTTGTGGGGAAGGGTGCAGTAGTAGTCTCCTTGCATTGCCTGTGGAAGGTGTTTAGTGGTCCAGAGAAAGTAGCTTTTTAATCCATCAGTGCCAGCATATAATTCTGCCTTTGCCTGTTATACTTGTAATGTAATTTGGCCTTTGCGTGCAGTAGTTAATTCCTCTGGTTGGCTTTGTTTAAAGTCTTCTGTTGTTTTAATGTGATCCTGCTTTTAGCAAATAATGTTAACAGTGATTTTCCTTGCATCCCTAATTCGCTTTAGTCTTTGTAACAATTTCTTAGTGTTGCAGTTAAATTTTCAATAGTTACCTGATTTTCTATTTTGATTACATGCACAAATTTACTTTGCTTTTCTACTTCATTAATTTTAACACTAATTGCCACTTCAGGCAAAAAAGAAAAAGCCAAACACTTATCGTTCCTAACATCATTGTAAGACTTGCTTTTAGAATGTTTTCTTTATACTGAGAGAGACGTTGTTAAAGGATTTATTCCTGTATTTTTTGCCCAGCTGTATTTTTATTTAGAGAGGGGGTAGCAGGATTTCTGAGTTTGCACTGATTGTAAGAACTGCTATAAATATTTGAGGAACGGAAGAGTTTATTTATAGTGGAGTGTTAGGCTGCTAATGAAGGAAATGAAACAAGGCTGAGAGAAATAGAGTTATTTTTCTGGACCCCTCTAGTCTTAAAAATTCCACACTAATCTGATTTGCTTCAGGAAAGCTCCATTGTAAAAGAAATTAATGTTTCCTACTATTAAACAGATCTAGAATCTTTAACTTTTTAAAAACAACTATGGTGAGATGACTGAAGTGATGCCATATGGGCATTGTGAAGTGTAGCTGAAGTGGTACATGGATCCAGAGCCTGGGATAACCTTGTTTATGGGTCTGTCTATCCAAATTTACTTCTTGGAGGGTAAAAGCAGATGGGTAGTTGTATGTTCTGTTCTGCTGTGTTTTTTCTGCATGACAAATAGTTGAGAACCTGGATGAGAGAAGGGTTTCTCCATGTGCTCCTCGTGTGGGTACAGGCTGGGCCAGGGCATGGCAAGGAGTGAGTGAGATCCAGGAGAGCTGTGTCAGGGTCTGAGCAAAGTGATCACTTCAGTAAATGTGGGCTGAGAGACACATCATTCTATGGTTTTGGAGATCACTGAATGTTTGCACTTCAACAGGCTCAGAGAAGTGGGAAATCCCTGCAAAATGATAAATTCTTTTTCTGAGTTGTTCTAATCCACATTTACTTATTTGGTTTCGTCCTCTTTGGTTAAGATTTCAGAAGTATTTTCCATTTGTAAATTTAATTTTGGTGGTTTCTATGACAGTAACAGCACAGTTCACATTGGCATCACACACTGCGAGTTTTCCTGTGCTGTCAGACAGGTAGGTGTATTTATCCCCCTCCTAAAAGGAGAAAGGTGAAGGCTGATGCTTCCAAAAGGTCTTCTGGCTTGATCTGTCTGGCTTCACAGCTAAGGTTCATGAATTCAGGAGTTTGCTGAGCACTCATAGTAACTCCATCTGAGGTCAAAATATCTGATAAAAACTTGGTCCCTCTGTCTTACTTGGCATACACAAAACAAGAGTTATCTGTAATTGATTATTGGAATTTTGTCATAAAGTAAATACTCAGAGCAGCAAGCTGAGCTTGCTTGAAAACCCTTGATGACACTTGCAGCATGATTGCTGGTCATATCCACTTTCTAAACTGCTTAAAAAGAATATATGCAGTGCTTTACGCCTGTGGAAAGAGCTGGAGAAGGAGCTCAGTTTCCAAGTACTGATATTTCTGGATGCATCTCTTTGGAACAGGGGCGCCTTATTGGACACATACAGACAAAATGGAGAAGAGGCTACACGCTGTGCCAGCAGCCAACACAGTCAAGTTTCGCTGTCCAGCGATGGGAAACCCAACACCGACCATGCGATGGCTGAAAAATGGGAAAGAGTTTAAGCAAGAGCATCGTATTGGCGGGTACAAGGTAAGATCTCGTGATGTGATTTTGTAATTTCTGTTCTTGACCAAGACTGTAGAAAAAAAAAAAACAAAACCAAAACCCCAGAACCCACCAAAAACTTGCTGAAGTCACCAGAATTTTTAATGGCCTTGGATCAAATGTAGAAGCAAAGAAAAATAGTTATTTTCTTCTGAGGAAGGGTGGGTGGTTTCTTTGGTGGTTACTGAGCACTGATTCTATTTTTTTTTTCCTTTGAAATTCAAGCTTGTTAAATAGAAAGGCAGCTAAGGATTATTTATAGGGACTGATTTGGAAAACTCTAAGACTGACTTTGCAAGGCAGATTAAGACTGTTTTGCTCTATTCATTCCCAGCTGCATTGTTAAAAAAATGACCGTCCACTTTGGTAAGTGTAGGCAGTATAATAAAGGAAGGGTTGGAAGTCAAGAGTTATTATTTTCTATAGAGTTTATGATCTGTGAAACTGAAATGGGAAGAAGAATTTGAAGGGAAAGTAACAGCAATTACTCAGAAGGGTTTGTTTGAATTTCAAACAGCTTCAGATTAGATGTCTTGTTCTAAACTGGTGGTTACTGATTAAGAGAGAGTTTTAGGGAGGCCAGTTAGCTCTGTGTCTTAATGCACGGACCTTTGACCTCCTGGTATCTGCCTAGGTCAGGTCAGAAGTCAGGATTCGGTCATCTTATCCTGCACCCCACAAGGCATGGGAATGCATGACTTTGATGGCAAATTGCTGTTCAAGCACTCGCCATCCTGCCCTGGATTACTGAGTTACTTAAACCTCTTCTGCAGATCTTCTGTCAGTGGCTTCTTCATGTCTCTGGCACCTCAGTAGCTTCTCTCCAAAGATGAGAAGTTTCCAAGTAATCACCTCGTGTCACGGTTGTAAGGCCCAGCCTAGAACTCCTGCTGAGCTGCTCAGAGAAATTTGTAATGGTCATTAAGACAGAAGTTAACTGACTTGGCCAGGCAGTGTGGTGAGCCCAAGACCAAGTCCTGAGGCTGCCTCTCCTGTACCTTACTGCCTTAACCATAGGATTGCAGTATTTTTGGGGTGCTGCCTTGATTGAGCCAAAGGTTATATTGCTTTGTGCGCTGTTGATTCAGGTCCTGCTTGGTGCAAAGAAAAATGTTTTCCAGTGCAAGACAGGACAAACCTCAGCCTCCTTTCCTCTCTCGCTGGATTTACTGTAGAAAGTGTCATTTTTTCCAACATTTGTGTTAGCGGAGAGCGGAGCCCAGAAAATCTCCCTGCATGAGCACTAATTATCTAAGTAGACTTTTCCATCTATGTTTGCTTACACCATAAATTACTGTTGGTTATGAGTGTACACCTGGCAACACCTTCTGCCTTTCATAACGTTGTGGAGTGTTAATGAATTGGCTCCAATTCAGTGATTTTTGCCTTTCTCAGTGCTTTTCTAAAAACAAAAAAAAGGCCAATTAAAGAAAAACACAACCAAACTAATCCTGTCTTGGAAAATAATGGTAACTGCTCTAGTACTAACTTTGGATGTTATTTGAACGCTTTATGTCTTATGAAGGGGAAATGCAGATAGCATTCTTGAAAACCATGAAGGGAAATGTGTGTCTAGGGAGGCAGGAAGGAGATACCTGGTCTCTGGTTTGGGAGGGTGATCTTTGTTGGGGTAAATCAACCCATGCTGGCACTGCTATCCTGTGTTAGGGAATTGGGTGAGATCATTTAGACTTGTGCCCATTAAGTGGCACGAATTAAATTTTTGGTCATGTGCATTAAATGTAGACAATTTCCGAGGTATGTATGTACTCTAGGAGGAAACCAGAGATGCCTGTTTCTAAAGCCAGCAGAATTCAGTGACTTCTCTAATTCTAAATCATAACTTTTTACATTTCTTTAGCCTAAAAGAAAAAAAGAGGGGTCACACTTGAGAATTTTAGACTTTCTTGTTGCTCAGATATGCATTAAATTTTAAATTACCTGGTAAGATTTGCTTATCATTGTCAACTCTACCAAATCTAATATTCTATATTCTGTAATTTTGAATAATCGTCTTTTAAGGTAGAAGCTTGTTTCTGGTGAATGGATGTTAAAGGATGAGGCCTCCAGAGCTCCTGGAACCTGTATCCTCAACTTAGTAGAGGGACAGGACAAAGTTACTGTGGGCTTATTCAAAATGATACCAGAATAAAGAGAGAATTATATTTTCTTGACACGACTGTACCAACAGACTTTTAATGAAGGAATCCTCAGGAAGGACTGAATCTATCTGTGTTGATTTGTGTTCAGGTATCACAGCAACCCTGATAATTCTTGCACTCTCTCTTGTCTTGAACTGGGGCGTTGCTCTCTGCAAAGCATTCTTGCTGGGGATATAAGACTTTGGATAACTACAGTAGCTGGAACCAAACTCAGCCATATCAGGATGTCTCCCTTTTGGAATAGATGGTCATCCCTTGAAGACTTAAGGGACAAAGTGAAGTGGAATAAAACGTGAAGCTTTCCAGTAATCCTCCAGCCACCTCTTTCCTTCTGCCCTGAGCTAAGAAATAAATCTCTTCTTCTGTTGTCTTTATCAGAATCAGATAGCGGGCTGTAGCACTTTGTCCCTGTGACTAGGGAATGTCTTGAGTCAATTTGCACTCAGGCAGGGTAGCAGGAGGGTGTATGTGCTGGCCAAGATAGCTTCCAGAGGGAAATTCCTTCATCGTGACTAATTCTGGGTGGCGAATTTCAAAATCGATCCTTTTATGATTTTTCAAGATATACTCAAAATTCCTACAGTAAGGAGAACAAGATCAATTATGGAATGTCTAAATCCTTTTCAGTCTTTTTTTCATATTTTTCTCTGAAGTGATGATACCTCTTGCTTGTGCTTTTAAAGGCATTTTATATATTCTTTGAGGTAATAATCTAAATCCTCTTTGGGAGACCACAGCCTTTACTTTCCTGTACACCACCTAGAAAGCAAATGTACTGCTATCAGCTGCCACTGTTTGAGTATTAATGGGTGTGTGTTTTCACCTATATATTTTGATAAGCTTCATCACTGGAGTCATCTTATAGACATTTAAATTCAGCCGGGTAAACATGGAATGAGGAAAGTTCTGACTACAGGAACAACTGCACAAGCCTGTGGCTTTTGCAGGGATTTGTGTTTTGGTTTCTAGTCCTTCTTTATTTTGAAATTCATTTCGAATTGACACCTTTTTACCATTTTTGGCTAAATTTCAAATTTCCTGACATTATCTATTCAATGAAGGCATGTATTTTAGGACTAAACAGAGCTGTCCACTAATTTTTACGTAATACTCCAAAAGCAAAATGTTTCTGTGAAAAATTCCTTGCCCTTTCCTAAGTTTCTGAACAATATTTCTTGGCATTTTGATTCCAGTTTGTTTCCCACCCCCAAGCTATATTTTAAGGGTGCAGTTGTATGCATTTGATATTGAAAATTTAGTTTAAAAATTGAATCGTTTGGAAGAATTGATTAAAAATTTGATGGAGAAGATTTGCCAAAAAAGGCACGTCAGTAATTCGCTAGAAGGGTCTGTAACTAGTCAGGAAAAAAACCAATGTGAGACTATATTGTCTCAATATTTTTGTGGACAAAGTGCCATTTTTGGGTCTGAAGCATATGTAAAAGAGGAAAATAGTTTTTGCAAAGCAATAGGGGAAAAAAAAGACTGCAAAAGCCCTTATTAAACTGTGGCAAGGTCTATGAAGGGTCAGGCTGTGAGTTGAGGTACTTAGAATGTGATTGTTCCCTCAATTTCCCTATGTAAGAAAAGATAGTGACAATTTGAAAGGGATGCCCTATCCTTGGAAGGGTTCTGGGGCAGATTGAATGGGCCTTTGAGCAACCTGGTCTAGTGGAAGGTGTCGCAGCCTGTGACAGAAGGGTGGAACTGGATGGTCTTTAAGGTCTCTTCCAATCAAAACCTGTTCTATGATTCTGTAACTTTGGTGCTGAGTGTCAGTAATGGCACCAGTTTGGCTGCCCAAAGACAGGATTTATTGGAACTAAGGGAAGGTGGTATTTCACTTACAAAAGCCATGTTACCAAAGCCTGTGTTTCAGGGTGGGTACAGGGATGTGGCTGGACTGTCGTGTGCCTGAGAATGAAAGGTTGAATTGGAAGTCTTCTGTGGGAGCAGATGCCACCATCCCCATCAAAGTGGGGTTTGTCTGGGCTTTGCACTGCTGCACTTGTATCCAGAAATCACTAAGCCAACAAGCTGAATCTAGTGGAATCCAGATACAGGACATGAATCCAGTTGTATGACAATGTGTCACAACTGCTTTGGGCCTCTACAACAGTTGTTTAGCTTAAACTGAAGTGGCTTAAGCTGTTGTTTCTTTATAAAGATATTATCTCTGCTTGTTGGAGTTACAAGAAGGGAAATTGGACAAATACTTTTTAATTTTCCCATCCGGTAAATCCACTTGTGGCTGTAAGTTAGTTATGTTTTCTTATTGAATGTTAAACAATTTCTTGTGTTTCCCTATCAAATTAATTACTTGCAGCCTGTTAACAATTTTTATTTTGTTTTAACATTTGTGGAACCGTGATCTGTTCTTCCTGTTTTGCAGTCAAATCAGTTAAAAACACTTGCTCTGATTCCGAGAAGTGTGTTTTCACTTGTAGTAGCAAAAAGTTCAGGTCACTTTGACCAAGTTTCCTTCAAAATAATTCATAAAGAAGTAAAATATTAGAAATATGTAGCTGTTGCATTTGTTATTTACCAGTGGTTTATGACAGTGATTGCTCCAGACCCAGACTTGGACTTTCAGAGTTGTTTAGCAGAATAATGAGACATTAAAATAACACTGATAACCTCTTTCCAGCTTTATAAACTTATTCCTTAGCTCTTCATAGAGTGGGAAAAAACCAATATATCATTTTGATGTGTACCATCAAGAGGAGGGGCTGCGGAGATTTAAGTTGGGGCTGGTGGTTTTGAGGTCATGTCACACGTTTCTCTGACATTAGGTTAACATCCTCTTTACCTGCTGCTGGAGTCTTGTCTTCTTTTCAAAGCCCCCATGGCCAGTCTTTAGCTAATATTATTAGCCTGTAACTGAGTGATAATTGTAATATCCAACTATTGAGCTAATTACTGGCTGAGGTGACTAGGAAAGCAAGGACCCCCTTACACGGAGAGAACTTTTCTTCCAAGCTTTGAACTGAAGGTATTTTTGCCTCCCACAAGTGTGAGGGCTGAGTTCTTGGCCCTGGGATGCAGCCCTGTGCAGCCTTTTCCTGCTGGATAAGGACCTACACGATAGTCAGACACAAAGCAGGGTTTCAGAGCTGTAGTTTTAGTGATGTTTTAAGAATATATGGTTACTGGAAGTGTCATTGAATGGTCCATAAATTTTTCTGGTGTACTGCACTTAGTTAGTACTTTCCATTTGGCTGATTAAAATGACTGTACCAGATTGTGTTTTATTCCATTTGCTGAAATATGTGCTTTGCAATTGAAAAGTTGTACGTTAGAGCTACACAATGTTCAGCTTTTTGAGCACTTTGTCAAAAATGTAATGCTAAAACAAGGGATTAGTCGATAGCCAGCAAAAGGTCATTTTGGGAGCCAACTTATGATGCAGGAAATATATATGTGTACCGGATGACTCTATATCCTTCCAGTGTTGGGCTGGATCCTACTTTGTGAGACCAATGCCAGCGCTCCTTTTGAGTTCAAATGGGAACAAAATCAGCACCTTTAATGCATTCTGTCTGAGAAAGATTGTACGAGATGAATTTATATCCTTATGCTCCATTTCCATGAGGGTTTTCTTCAGGCATTTCTCATAAGGGAGCATCTTCATTTCTTTCCTGTGGAAGCCCAGAATAACAAGAGGTCAGTCTGCTCAGGGTATCTGGGGCAGGGATCCTAAACATCATCCCACAGGGCTTTGCTTCTGCAAAACAGTTGTGTAATTGAGCTATTAGGTAAAGGTGGAGACTTAGATGTTAAGGGATCATATCCATCCCATGTTGCTGGTGGGTAGTTAGTATCAGATGATTGTTTGGAGACAGATGGGAAATATCCTGAGGGTGTGAATTCACTTTGGAGTGGATTAAAAGGTAAAGGCCATTAAGACAACTGCTTCTTGTTGGTGCCATTCCTGATAGGACTGAGCCTGCATTGTTCAGAGCAGAGGCCAGGTAAATTTACAGCAGAATGTGTGAAAGCTTTCACTGCTGCAGCCGTGCTCTCCTGGATCAGGCATAAATAATTTTAGTGTCCAGAACTGTCAAACAAGCGTGGAAGAGGCTTTTAAACATGCTTTTTACACAAGGTTAACCACTCAGGAAACCTTGGGCAGGGAGAGGGTGAAGCTATGCTAGTGAAGATCACAGCCTCTCTGGTCCTGTCCCCCAGGTCCGCAACCAGCACTGGAGTCTCATCATGGAGAGTGTGGTCCCATCAGACAAAGGAAACTACACGTGCATAGTGGAAAACCAGTATGGATCCATAAATCACACGTACCATCTCGACGTGGTTGGTAAGTAAAACTGTCACATGCTTTTAACTAATGAAACTTCTATTAAAACATTTAGAACTAAGCTGGTACATTTTGCTTTAATTTTGGAGATGACTTCACAGCACTCTAAAGATAAGACTTCACTACACAGCCAATTGCTACATGACTTTATATGTTCATCCATTTCACTTGTGTGTGTATGACTAATCTACCCAAGTCTTGGCAAAGGTGTAATACCCACCTACAAGCTTACCATGACAGCTAAATAATAAATGCTGATGCAATTTTAATCATTAGTATTACAATTTAATTATTACTTGTACAGTTGTACTAGCAGAGATTTTAATAACTGCAGTTAGGAAAACTTTAGATTGCTGTGAAATTATTTATTTTTTTTTAAATGAAAAAACTAAATATTGAATTTGGTGAAGCTAGAGCAGATCTGGAGCTTCAGGAAGGGCACTTTGCATTCACAGCAATCTGAGAGATCTAACTGTAGCATGTTGTGTGGGCTTTCAGCAGTGCCTGAAACACAGATAATAAAAATTGTGAAGCAATTTTTTTACCTGAGGACAAATTCTAAACAGCTGTGTGAATTCTTAAGTAGGAGCAAAGCTGTGATTCAGCAGGACTATTAAACACAGGCTTAATAATGTTACCTTATTAATACCCAAATCCTGTTGACTGTAATAAGGCTTGCAGATATTTATTTAAGTGCTTAGCTAAATTAGGGCTTGAAAACTCAGGAACCGTTTCTGTTCACCTCTACTATTGCTGATTAGCTTGGATGGGTGTGAACGATTTTATGGACTCTGAAGGCATTTCTGTCCAAAAGTAATCAGTGTAATCAGTGTGTCTGTTCTAATTGGGCCTGCTGGTAGAACCTTTTGGGATCTGAGCCACCATTTCAGAAGTATGTCTTGAGTGGTCTTTGCACTCTCCAGCTTTGTGAGTTGATCAGAGCATCACAAACCCTATTCACCATGAGTGAGGGAACTTTTGATTAATCAATATTTGAAGAAAAAATTAATTTGATTATCATAAGCTGTTTTTAGCTGGTTACTAATAGCCCAACTCAATAGATTCTCTGTGTGGAATTGTTTGAGCTCACATGACTAAAACAGAATTTTCATTTCCCTTGTTCTTGATTGCATTTTTATTCCTGTATGACCATCCCTTGCATTGTTTTGAACGGTCTTTAAAAGTAGTGTCATATTTTGTCTGAGACTACTTAGATCTGGGTGAACCCCCAAATCCAAAAGAAAACAAGTGCCATCTTCTCAGGCAGCAAGAAAGGAAAACGTTCCCTGTGAAAATGCCAAGGAGAACCAGACTTTGTGGAGCAGAAGAGGAAAAAGATGATTTTGTAGTGGGGTTGCCATCAGACTAAAGCCCTACCACCAGCCCTTGTACATTTATGTGCTTATGGCTTCAGAGCCAGGCTGAGAAACACCCAGCTCACCTGCGCTTGATTTTGGGTAGTCAACCCTGAAAGCAGTGAGGATTTTTGTAGCCTTGGCAATATTTTTGTCATCCTTGGTGTGGAGTGAGCCATGGGTGTGATTGAGGTGAACCGAGTGACTGTCAAAGCCATTTTTGTTTGAACACTTGTTTAAACAAACTTAGAGGGTGCAGTAGCATTGGCTGCTGGAGATGGCAGTAAGTTGTGTTCTGCATGATGTTCTCTGCTGGCCACGTCACTGAGGGCACAGGCTGCCTGCATGGGCTTGCCAGGGATTAGGCTCAACTCGAAGCCTTTCCTTGCTGAAAGGAAACTGGTTAAAAATTCCCTTACTCTGCCCCCTGCTCATTTTCCCATCCCAGTCTGGCATGTTTCATGTTGACCATAAATTTCTTCACCCATTATTTTTTCTAGCAAATGGATGATGCGGTCACTTGAGCAAATATTTGTCAGAAGTCTTCTCACCTCCTCTCTCTCTTTGAGCCTTTTGAATGTCTTACCTTGAGGAAAATTTTGCAGAAGTTTATTTTTCCTCGCAGTAAATTATAGTGACTTGCATGAATGAATGGAATGGTAGTAAGGATTATGTCATTTATTTAGATGTCTAGTCCTTTCCTATAGGGAGGCAGAAAAGTAAATCATGAAGTTTTTCAAAATTGACTAGTGATTTGGGGTGCTGGGTATCCCCAGGGCTCTGCTTGGGTCTGATGAGACATGAAACCAGCAGCCCAAAAATGACTTTTGCAAGTCACCACCTTTTTCTCATTTAATTTAAGTTCAAAGGTGTAACTGTTAGTTTACTTTGAAAACCTGTGTATGGGGCTATGCACCCTAGGATACCTGGGCTGAATTTAGTGTAGGTCTCCTGAGATACCACACTGAGACTTGAGCCTAAATGGGGATTTATGTTCAAGAGCTCAGCCGTTTCTGTGTGGCTGAAATCTTGCAGTAATTGTGGAGCATAAAATTGCTGAAGCAGTAAATTAAGGCTGGCCAGAAGGGGAAACTCTGACAGTTTTTCTAGTTGAGACAGTTCTACAGAGTTAATTTTATGCCTTTTTTTTTTTCTGTTTTCATATGAATTTTCAGTTCCCACAGGGTTGTGGAGAGTTATGAATGTTTGTTTAGAGGCAATTGCGTACGTAGACCGCATCTTACAAACTTCAGGTCATAATTTTAGGTTAAGTTCTGTGTAGAAAACTGTCAGTTGAAAGCCTCTGAAATTACTTTTCCTATATGGTTTAACTGGTTCCAGAGCTGATTAAGTGTAAGTAATAGCAAATGGTTTTAAACATGGTAACATATTACACTAACATGAGCATCTGACTATATGGTGTAATGTAGAGAACCCTCTGATTATGTCACAGAATTGGGAGGTATCCCAGCAGAAATTGTGCCAAATAGTGACACAATACTAGTTAGGAATATGCCAATAACTTTCCAAACCTTGAACTCTTTTGACAATTAAAAGCTTGGAGCCAGCAGGGCTGAGAAGTTTGCAGTCAGAATGTAGGTGTGAAGTATTCTCATTTTTACCTTGTAATTACTTGCAAGAACTCTTAAAAGAGTCAGCTCAGATGGTCTTGTTCAAATTTACAAACCTGGCAAAACCTTTGCAATGATTTTTTTTTTTTTTTTTTTACAATGGGAATAGAAAACAGGGGAGAAAAAAGCAGCAAGTCGTTGGCAGCCTCTCTATTGCACAGGATACTTGTGCACAGTGACTGTGTTAGCGAGGAATTGCCCATTCAAGTTGGCCAGGATGTTCTGTGTTGGAGAAAACTATTCTTTAAATGTTTGGGATACCCCAGTCAATAGCCTTTTCCTTCCTCTTCCTCCTCCATTTCCAAAGAGGGATTTAAAAGGCTATATGCAGGCCTTTGCCCAGGGGCTCAGATGTGTTAGATTTCAGTAGTGGCAAGTGATGGCCGTACAAAACTCTGAGGATGCTGTGAAAGGGAGACAAAGTCGATTTCAGCCTTTTATTGGAGTACTACCCAGAGGCTTCAATTAATATCGGATACTTATTGTCCAAGGCAATGTGCCAGCACACAGTAATTGCTTACAACTGAAATGCGTCAAGGCAGGGAGAGGGAAATGTCACTGTCCATTTTAGAGATGAAAACCTGAGCTGTGGAGTGATGAAATTTCTTGCCCTGGGTCACACAGGAAGCTAGTGACAGAGCCAAAAAGTAAAGCTGGTCTTTGAATCCTAATCCAGCACCTTAATTAAGAGAATGTTCTTTCCCTTGTATGGTTTAGCCCATCAGCTGTTTTTTTACTTGCAGCTAAAGTGCCCTTCTCTTCCTTTGTATTTAACAGTAGGTAGAAAATCACGTTTTTATAAGTAAGCTTACTAATAGACTAACTCCACTCTCATTAAATGTATATAAAGTCATGCAGTCTTAAGGGAGAATGAGAGAAAACGATGTGGTTTGTGCTTACGAGTTGCGTTGTAGTGAATCCGGGTTGTAGGAAGCAACGTGGGAATGCAGCCACTGAGACTTGTATATAATTAGATCACTCTTGGATTGCAATTATCGCTGGAGTACAATTTCAGCAGCAGCAGTTCTGTTTGAGCATGGAGTAACTAATTGAATTTGTATTTTAATGGCAAAAGAAAAAAGGTTAGTCTTTGAACAGGCCTACTGCAGGTAGCCATTTCTGCCCTATTTAATGCCATCATCCAGGGAGACAAAAGATGGTTTGGTTTCAGATGAAGTTTGCCCCACATTACCTCATTTACCAGGTTTTATAAGCAGCTCCTACAGCATGACACATGTTTCAAGGATGTATGAGATGACCCTGATGTTTAGTATAAAAATGAGCATAACCTGTCACCAGTGTGTTTTTTCAAAAGAAGTCCTTTTGCAGCCAGTTTAGCTGTGCTTTGACCAGTTTCTAATTTGCCTAATAGCTGTGCCTGTGGCTCTCGTTACTGTGGAGTGAGCTTCGAGGGTGGCAGAGTACCACACAGTTGTCCCTTAACAGTAATTCCTATTTCCATATAAAACCAGTGTGAGAATAACTTCTCATCCAGAAAGCATTTTAAATGACTCCCAGTTTAAAGCTTGTGCCTCAAATCTCATGTATGAGTGATTTTACTGATGGCTGTGCAGAAAAAAACACTGTCTTTCTGGACTCTGAGAGGTTTTAGGGGGCTTTAGGATGAATTTTATTCTTGTTTTTTATAGCATGTAGTTAAAAATCTGATTGAAATGGAATTGATGTTTTGCTATTGATACTTCAGTGTTTATTTTATATTTTATTTTATTTTATATTTTATTTCCAGTAGTTTAGGCAGAAGGAAAACTTTTGTCTTTGTTTCTAGTCAAGTTTTATTTTTGGATTTTCATGTGCTCTCACGGTCTCTAGCTGTGAACATGGCATGAACACATATTTTTTTTTAAAAAAACATGTTTCCATTTTGTCATTCCCAAATTCATAAAAACATGTATATTGTTGTTTGCTTTTTGCTGAGGCTTGTCTTGTCAAAGTAAAGTTCAGAATTAGTTTCTTAACTGTAGTTCGTTCCTTAATTTCCAAAGAATTGTTTTTAGGATTCAGGTTACACATGAAAAAGGAACTGACACCAACTAAATACATGCCTTGGACATTGCATCACTAATGTTTGGCAGGAGTTAAGTGTAGGTATTACAACCAAGCCTAAACTTGCATTTCTGGCAGATGTGCTTGTAGTTGTTGACTGGCTCTTTACATGGACAAGCTTTGGCTTGATGTCTTCACTCCAGCGCTTGCAGCATGGGGCATGATGAGACAGGGACAGAAAGCATGAAGGAATCCAGCCTAATGCTTGCCCTCAGGTATTTGGTTAGGCCAAGAGGGAGGATGATTTTATTTAATGTACTGATAAGCCCGAGTGTGGACCTTACACCTGGCACTAGGCTTTTGGCAAGGTGCGTGCGTCTGAGGAGGAGTCACGCAAATTGTTCAGTGCTGGGGGCTGTGTGGTTCACTCCTGAAAACAAAGCCCACAGAGTGACCGTTCAGCTAAGGGAAAATGAAAGCTTATGGGCTTTTCCCTGCTTTCTTAATAAGGTAAAAATACTCCAGCCCCGTAGTTTTATAGCATTAAAGCTTCTGATTTCATTGGAGTAGTCTGGCTAAATTACATTTTATGGACAAATACTGGTGTCATTACTTCATCTGCTGGGTGAACAGTGGATTTGTCATGTTTGGAATGCTTCCTGCAGAGTCTGCTGGGGAGGACTGGTCTCCCTGTCCCACTTTCTGTCTTATTACAGCCCCAAGGCAGGCATTTCTCTTTCTTTTGATGAGTGATGAACAGGATATTATTTCAACTCTGTTATTATAATTTTTAATCATGCCTTCTAATTTGTGCAGTATCCTACTCGTGGAAATGCAAGTAGGAATTTGCAGGAGTTGTCTGAAGATGCAAACAAGAGTGGTGCCTTGTTAAATGTGCCATTGGCATGTGTCAAAAGCAATATTGTGCCTAATAAGAGAGGCTTTTTTGCCTCATCCAGGCTTTTCTAGCAATTTTGTTATTGAAAAAATGACCATGTAATTGGCAGTAAATTGATAAAGCTATGTGCTCTTAAAAATAAAAAGGCATAAATCTTATAAAAATACAAAAAAAGTTGGAAATTAACTACGATACGCATTGGCTGAAGGACCATGTTAAAGGCAAACACAAGGTTATTAATCATGTCTGTCTTGTTAATGAAGTTTTTGCCTGCATTTCTTCTTGTTCCCAGGCAAAGGAGGAAATGCAGAGCTGGGACAACCCTGTGTCTGCAATGGGATAGCTGCCTGTGATGGGTGACACTCCTGAGACCACCACACCGGTGCTTTTGGGTCTTAAACTGGAATTAAAAGAGATGTAGCAGAGAGGGATGTGGATGGTGTTTACAATCCAAGAGAGAAAAAAGCATTAAGGGGAGGTATCAGAGTGAGATAGATATGGTTAGATAGATAGGTTGGACTTAGAACCTTTGTGTTGGCATCCTCTCCTCTCACTGTGTGCAAGCCACTATGTGATCTGAAATCCAGAGGTGGCTGTGATTTACAGGGTTTTGAGGATTTTAAACCATTAGGTCATCATTGGGTTGCTACCTTTCCCGTGGTGCAGCTTCAGCAGCAGTTGTTCCATTAGAACATAAAAAGGGACATTAAAAATCATAGTTTGTTAAGCACTTTTGAACATTGAACTGCTCTGTAAATATAAAATATTGAGTTTGTTTTTTTCAGATCTCTCTTTAAAAGGTAGCATGAATATGTTGAAATTTTTGATTGTTCATGAAAGTAAACCACTAATACTGCCAGGACTTGAGCTGCAGGAAGTCCTCAATATGGCAATGTCAGTCTTTACCATTTTTACAAGATGCTTGTGGAAATCTAAACTTATATATACTTCAAGGGATTTTTAATCATCATCATCACAGATTAGGTGACCAAAGCATTAGTTGTTTGTGTATTCTGCAAATGAATATCCATATGTTGGATAGTGTTTACATCTGCACCACCATTCCTGCTATTTGATTGGATTATATGAATTACTGAGCAACATAATTTCATTGCAGCAGTTGGTTTCAAATGTATGTTTTTTTTGATATTTGTGCTAATGCACTATCTAGAGTATTTGTCAACACACCTGTGTCTAAATTAGAATTAATATTTCAACAAATGACCCCCTCCCTCCCCACCCTTCAGTGACATTTTCTCAGAAGCAGCTCTGCACTGCTCAGCCAGAGTTGGTGATGGTGTTCCTGGCTCTCTGATTTGTAGGAAGAAGTCCATTTAGAGTGTATGTTGAAAGGCAGGAAAATGGAGGTGCAGGAGTGTCATGGATTATCTCCAGCTGGCAACTAAGCCCCACACAACTTCTTGCTTACTGTGCTTTACCGCTGCTTGCTTGCCATGGGATGGGGGAGAGAATTAGAAGGATAAAACTGGGATAACTCATGGGTTGAGATAAGAACAGTTTAATAATTTTAATATAATGATAATAAGGAAAAGGAAAATAATGAACAAGGAAATGAAACCCAAGAAAGAAAGTGATGCACATGAAAACCAGTTTCTCCCTACCTAGTGACTGATGCTCACCCAGCTCCTGAGCAGCAGCCCCTGACCAGCTCTCTCCCCAGTTCATACACTGAGTATGACACCGTGAGGTCTGGAATATCTCTTTGGTCAGTTGGGGTTAGCTGTCCTCTCAACTCCTTGTGTTCCCCACCTCTGCTGGCAAAGCAGCATGAGAAGCTGACACAAGTCCTTGACTTGTTGCTGAGCAGGTCTTACACTAACTAAACCATCAGTGTGTTATCAACATTATTCTTATCCTAAATCCAAACATGGCATTGTACCAGCTCCTAGGAAGAAAATTAACTCTGCCCCAATCAGAACCAGGAGTAGAAGAGAGGTCAAGAACTGTAGCAAGTTAACGGGTAAGCCTTGTTTTTTTAGAGCACGAAGTTTGTGTCCAAGCGTGGCCAGCCTAAGTGCTTGTTGTGAAAGCTGTTACATCCTGAGAACTTTACCTGGATTTACCCAAATCATTGGAAATATAATGCCAAATGTATGTAGTCAGGGTCTTCCCAAGAGAATCTGGCCCAATGTTTAGAGCAGTGTATGGATTGTGTGTTGCAGAAATGAATGCAATGCTGATGGAGGGATGTCTCCCTGCCTGGCATGGGGCCACATGATGGCAAACTTTATCACCAGAGAAGACAAGCTCTAAGGCTGAGTGAGGCCTGACATAGACATTGTCTTGAGGCTGAGCCAGGATTGTCCAGCACAGGACACTGAAACTTTGGGTGGTGGATCTTTGTCTCCTGCCCTGAGATCCTGCACAGTGGATATGGTCAGTCAGCTGCTGGTTGGCCATGTCTGGCAGGGAGGTGGGGAAGGGTGAATTCCTCAGTCCTTCCAATAATTTCACACCTGCATTGCTCAATAGAGCAAGTGTGCTGTGTAAGAAAAGAGAGGAGAAGTGTAGAAATACAAGAGGGCTTTTAAAGCTTTACATAATCTTTTCCATTTTACATTTAAAACAGAACTGCTTTTAGGAAAGGAAATTTGGAGGATGAAAAATATGCAGTTGGGTCACAATAACAACAGAAATAATAACTCTCCCTGTGTGTTTTATGGCATCTCTGTGTGCACTGGTGAGTTAAACCCATTGCAGCTGGGAGAGGACATCATCCCTGTGGGAGAAATGCTGTTTGCCAGGCATACAGTAAAGCTTTGGCAGACCCTACTGGAAAGCCCAGTCCAGTCATGCTGGACCCAGCATTGTCTCTGGTTATTATACAGCAGCTGAGTGCTGGGAGCTGTGCACAGGACAAAGGATGATATCTCTGTGTGTAAGAATCAATGCAGTCTCTGGAAACAGCCAGAACAATAAAATTTTACCACTTGTCTGTGAGAAGTCACAAGCTGTTTTTCATAGTCTCTTGTAGCTTTTTTCTTTTAGGGTACGCTGAAAAGAATTTGAATGAAAATTTTAGCTCCTCATTGTTCTGTTTCTCATGATTTTTCACACTAAAATAAGGCCTCTCTGCCCTTTGTTCAGACATGTATGAAGCTTTTGCTTATGTATGCACCGTGTGAGGGATACTGCAAGATCAGTGCTGTACAACTCTTGCTATTATGACTTTTTCTGCTCTGTGGGGCTCATGAAACCCATGCTGTGTCAGCCTGACAATAGAGCTTTGCTTTAAGGACAAACTGGTCTTAAAATCCTGTTGATAATTTCATGTTTTAAGACAAGAACATTCATGTTGCCTGCCTTAGCCTCGGGCTTGCTGGATGTTCCTGCCTCTTCTAACCCTCAGATAGATGTGTAATTTGAAAGGACAACTTTTAACTAGTTCTGATTATGGTGGGGTTTTTTCCCCCTCTGCTGTTTTTACTGACATCAGTGGGCTTTGTATCAAGCCGAATAAGTCAGTGTTGCTTGCTTTCTTTTCCCTGGCTTGCTGCCATGAGAAGGAGGTGTGCAGATGCACACTGTAAAGGTGTGCAAAGATGGATTTTTAGCTAAAATGCACATAGGACAATGAGCTGGAGCTATGCTGCAGAGCTATCCAAGGAGACAGATGGGATACCATCAGTGGGAGCTTTGCCTGCTTGAGAAACAGTGCCATTACTTAAAATTGCAGGTGAAGGTGGTGAAGCCAAGGACAAAGAGTTTGAACACATCTGATCAATTCTTGTAAAGATGTTTAAAAGGCACTGCCTTTTACTTGACCGGCCTTGGTGAGTAGGAGGGCTTGGGTGTCACAAGGAGTTTGGATGGGGTGGCAGAGGCTTTGCTAGGGGTAGCAAATGTGTGTGCTTCTGAGGTATGTGACAGAATTTTAATCTTTAGCATTTAAATTCTTTAATAGTCAATGCTCAAGTGTTTGATTTCTTTAGAAAATATTCAATGACAGCAGGGAATATATGGAGTCTGGTTCCCTGCTGTCTGGGTACTGTCCACAAACCAGAGCAGAGCTGAGTTTTGGGGCCTGGCCATTAGCAATGGCAGTGTGTGACACAGTAGCAGGAAGAAATGCCTCAAGTTTATATAAGAGGCTTCTCTGTTGGAGCACAAAACATTGAGAAAGTGGTTATGAAACCACATGAGCAGATCCCTGTGCCAGGTTCACTTGAGAGGGCCAGGAGCTGCAGCGATACCCCTTTGAGCTCTTGGCCACTGAGGTGACTTCTTCAAGTAGCATTGGGCCAATAGGAGATGCTGTACATGGAGACTCCTGCTGTACTGGAACACTGAGTAGCATGAATGTTTGTTGGCTAATGTCTACTTGTAAAAGGTGCCAAAATTTTTAAGTCGTGATATCATCGGTACTGGTAATGCTGGTCTGATCCATAAGCTATTCTGCTAGTCTGCCTGAGAGGCTCCTGTTCTTTATCAAGTGTTCTTGCCAGGGATGGTCTTTATCTCTTAGTGTTTTATGACAATGATATGTTATTCCTTCTAGCCATAAGGCATCTTGTGATTTTGCAGAGTTTAGGAGGAGACCATTGTCCCTAGCATCCACAGCAAGTTACCTTGGCGGGTATAAATTACTCAGGAAGCAATCATTTGAGGGGTGTATATGTATGTACATACAAATAGAACATGACAGTTGAGCAGCACTCCTGAATTGGCCATGAACAACAAGCAGTGCTTCATGTTATGCAGAAAGAAACCCAAACTGACGTGCAGCTGGTAGAAGCTGCTCAGCTCCTGGCTCATGCATATCTAGCGTATGACGTTAATTAGTAGAGGTGTTTTGCCTACACCTGCTTGATTGTTTCTGGTCTTTTGAAAGAGCAGCCAGCACTCAACCTTACTCCTCTACGCCGTGGAGCAAATAGTGGAGTTAGGGGTGTTTTGCTTCCAGCATTTCATAGAGCACAGGCCCCCATAAGCAATTGCTTTGTGCTGGGGAGAGGAAGCGAAGGTTTCGCTCGGCTCATGTGTACAGAACTACCTCGAAGGAGGAAATTCCTGTGGGGACCTACATCTGTTTTGTTAGACCCCTCCTACACCACTCCACCTAGGGGTATGGAGAGCAACTGTAGTTTCAAATTGGGTTCTTTGTGTGAACTTGGATAATGCTGGATTTATAGAGTAACTGGAGTTGCAATTCCTCATCCTGGAGTTGTTGCTGGAACTCACCTGAAAAAAAGCTCTCTAATTCAGAGAGCAATAATTACTCTGGCCTCTGAGTGCTTGTGAACTGATTTGCAGCTCGTGTAGGTGGGATCTCTCATGAGAGGTGGTGGTCCTTGTGTTTCTCCTTGCAGACTGGTTCCTTTGCTGTCAGCTAGCACAGGATAGAAGCCTGAAGGTCTTCGCTCACTGAACAGTGAGGGATGGATAACCTCATAATCTTTGCTTTTGATGGTTGACAGCCCAGATAGGTAGTGATCAGGGACTGACATCCTGTGGCTGGCCCCATGGCTTTAGTAAGTGCTTATGAAGTGGTAGGTATCCACACCACCAGAAATATCAGCAGAGCCAGCAATAGTAGTACATACATGTACAGTCTTAACACGGACTCTAAAAAGGAAGCACAGAGACAGAGTGGCTTGGAGTCGCACAGATAGAGCTGTTCCCTCAAACTATGACTGAAAGGGTCATTAACACCACTTCTAAGAAATGGTATTTCGGCTTTGAGGTTTTGTGGAGTTTACTGGCCCTGTGGGAAGCTGAGCTAGACCTGAGAGGTTTCACCTTCCTGTCAGCTCCAGGTAGTGGTTGAGTCACATGAGAAGTTACTGTAGAACTGCGTTTTCTTTTGGAGCAGTTTTGGTAATCCCATGGGTACAGTTTGGAAGAGGGCATGTGGAAGGGGCTCTAGGTGTCACATAAATGGATGATGCTACTGGCTTCACATTCCATAAGGTCTATGAGTCAGTTGGTGGCATGAGGGATGTGTGTATCTGTCTGAGAAGTATCTCATGAGGGAATGCCCAGATGTGATTCCTTGTTGGATAGATGAGGACACAAGCAGTTAATTTGGAGACAGAGCCATATAGTGACACCAGCAGTGCTGCTCCCAGACCTCAGCAGCCTTCTAGGACTTCCCATGTTTAAGTCCATGGCTCACTGGAAATGCTGGGAGAGTGCTGCTCACTGGTGAAGGTGAAGCACAGGGGAGGAGTATTTCAATACAAGCATTTGATGAAACGATCTGGTTAAATTTTTTTAAGGCTGAAGAGTCAATTTGCAAGTTTAGTCAAGTTTAGTTTTTTAGCTAAGCCAAAGCCAGTGCAAGAGGCTGCAATTATAGTCTGGCCTAAAATGCTGTAGGATGCTTTTGAGACCCATAATTTACAGAATAATGAGCATCTTCCACAGCAACAGATGTTGCAGGATCTGAAAGGAAGTGGTTGGGAGTGGGCAGTGTTTTCACCAAACAGGGTCCAGGCTGCTACTGAGCTTGGAGTCAGGCAAAACAAGCAACTGGAGCTGAAGGTGCTGTGCTGACCAGGGCAAGTGAAGAAGAGGGTGTGGCAGGTCTGTGTTTTCAGTTAATAGACAGCTGGAACCACTCCATTTTTCATTCAGTGAAAGATGACTAAATACACAGGACATCTACCAGGGGCTATAGATCCAGAACTGTTTCTGGTGTTCCGAGAGGTATCATTTGGGGGATCCCTCTCTGTAGCTTCTCAGTGGCAGCCATCAAGATGAGTCCTTAGAAATCAATAAGATTTCAAAACTCTTATTAAATACTCTGACAAATATGTCTGGTTAAACATTGCAGAGAAAATGAGGTAACTTTTTTCCCCCTCTCCCCCTTGCTTAATTGAGGGTTTCTCCGTTGTCCCCAAAACTCGTGCTTGGCCTTGCATTTGCTATTCAGCTTTTATATTCCTAGACCACACTTGAATCACACATTTGCAAGGAGAGGAAACAGGCACATTGAAAAGGAGAAAGTAGTTTCCATTATTATTTATGTTTTTTTACAATGAATTGAATGCCTTATGCAAAGCCCATTGAATTCCATGTGAGTTTTCCTTCTGACTTCAATGGGCTTTGGTTCTGGCTTTTAGCTCCTGTGAAAGGTCCTGAACTGTCTGTGCTAGGGTGACAAGGAGGCTTGGAAAGACAATCACCAGAGCTCTTCTCAGCCCCTGGCACAGCCAGGTTGCTAAGGAGACTTGGCCTCGCGAGGGTCCCGGAGCTCACCCCTTCCGGGGTTATTGTCTCTTCTCCCTGCCAAGGCACTCCAGTCATGGCAGAGCCACTCTTTCAGTCACAACATGCTCTACTTGGGCTTCTGACAGCAGCACATCCTGCCCTACATCTTGCCTGCAGGGGCGTGCTTGGTGAGCAGCCTCTCTTCCCTCAGTTCCATCCCGCTCTAGGACTGGAGTGGTGGGATCATAACTTCTGGTCTTGTTGGCTGTGAAACTTTGGATCTGGCCTCTATCACCTACTTCCATACCCCAGTGTCTTCGTCTCCTACAGTTCCATCATCACTTCCCTCTGTCTTTCTCCTCTCTGTTTTCCCCTCTGCGTTGGCTGCAGCTGATCAGCAGAAAAATTTGGAAGAGATAAAACCAAAAGGGCCTCATCTCTTTCCCATCCTTGTAGGAATCATCTGTTCAGGGACTTAAATATCTTAAGGAGCCAATTCTTAGGACTCCTTGTGAAGTGTGTAGGCTCCAGTAGTCATTGCCAATCACTTCTTCCTCTGTCAAGCAGGACAGGCTTCCACCATTTCTCAGTGTTCTGCAAAGCCAGAAATTTCCTGGGCAGTTGCTTCCATTGTGCCTTTTTTTTTTTTTTTTAAACTTGGAATTTTCCAGCTTTCCTGGATTCTTTGTAGTTTTATCTCATGAAGGAAGGTATTCTGAAGTTTTAACATTAACAGGCTAAATGACAGTTTTTTCTAAGCCTTTGGGCAAGGTCTCTTTGTCAGTTGTCTCCTCAGATAATGAGTCTGTTTGTCTATAGATAAGTGAGCAGAAATGCTCAAGCCCTGGGCACTTTTATGATGGTGTAAAATTTAGGTGCTTGTAGCCTTGAATGTGGTATTGCTCATGGAAGCAGTCATTTTTGTTCTGTCTTTTGTAAATAATTGATCCTCAAATGTGGATGATGTTGGTGTTGTATCTAAGATGCAAGTGGGAAAAGCAAGCTGGTGTCTGTCTCGAGGTGGGATCCAGCATTAAACATTTGGGGGTGATTTCCTGTGTTACAGCATATACTCTTGACTTGGTTCTGTAGCATGTTGTATTAGCAGTGAGACCAGAACACTGAAATTTCAGTGTTCAGGAAGCAAGGATTTATTTGTTGAGTTTCTTACTGAATTCAGTATTAATGAGTGAGGGGAATATTGAAATCATTAGGGCTACAGAGCTATGAGGTTGGTCATCAACTTGTTTTGTATGAAAATATTGTTTGAGTTAAATAACTAGAGGTGTGTATGGTTACTATATTTTAGTGATGATCTTGGTCATTAATGAATAGGTAATGATAAAATTGGTTTCATGAGCCTTTAAGATTTTTTTTAAAGGCAACTTCACTCTTTTGCTATTCTTTAGTAAAAAAGAACACACACAGTTTCCATCTAATATTAGTGTACCTAGCTGTTTGAGTGATGAGATCTACTTACAAATGTACAGCTTGTATTTTAAATGCTAAATAGTGATACGAGATTTATGAATGTAACTTTGACAGTACTTGTGCTTAGCAGAGTCCTTAGATGTGTGTGAGTTTGCAGAGAAGTACTATTTCCAAGATATGATACTATACTGAATTGAAATTGGTCATTGTTCCTTAGTGGGGGTTTTTTTATATCTTGTTATTTTCCCCATTGCTGGATGTATTTCATGTGGTCCTGGACTCCAGGTTTGTCATGAAGCCCTGCTGAATTTGCATTATGATGATTATGTTGTCCTGTGTGGGCACAGGAATTCTCCCCTCTGCTAAAGTGGAGGAGTTGATGAACACTAATCATTGCTCCATGTGTTGGAGGGCATCCAAAGTTTATTTTTAACACATTTATCCTTAGAGAAGAAATTTCACAAGTGGCCATACATATACACCTCTACATATGCACACACTTTAATGTTTTTAAAAGGAATTTGGGACTAAGAATGTAAGAACTCTGCTTTGCTTCTTTGCTTTACCTCCTTTTTTGGTAGAGGAAATGTTTGACAGTCATCAATAAAAGATTAAATCATTGATGGCTATCGGGATAAACTAAGCACATTTTGTGTGTTGATGCTGGCATAGTAGGAACTTTTCCAAGATGTTTCGGGCCTTATTCTCTGGTTTGTTTAAGGGCAGAGAATAAGGTCACAAAGGAAATCAAACCCTGATGTGGAGAAATGAAACATGAGGCCTACTGACTTCTAAAAAACATTTTAAATAACGTTCTCTAAGGTTTCATTTTATACTGAAGGCAGCTGTAATAAGTTTTGGAAGATGGTGTAAGGTTTCTATTAAAGAGAGATTTTTGCTCGCTGTTTTTCTGCCCAAATGAAGGAATGAAAGAGATGGAATTAAGAACTTATTCAGTATAAGGTGAGAAACTAAAAGTCCTCTCCAGAACTGTAAAATAATAATTTATATGTTCTACTGTAATTTACAAATTAAAAAATATGAAACTTTTCCTAGATCTTTGAAAATGATACATATAGCCATGGAATAATTTAGTAAGTGCAACACAACTGCACTTTGGCCACAAGTAAAACAAGACTGCTGCTTTGTAGTGTGCTGCCAGCATATCCTCAGTGAATAAATTCCCAGTAGATGTTTGCTGCATGCCAAATATATTGGACTGTATAAAAGATCCCATTGTTCAATGGGCATCATTATTTGCTATTATACTCACAATGTTTGCTTGTGAAACAATTTATTGGAAACTAGTATGTTTAAGAAGGAACACTTGATTTGAAACTCAGCTGATTTGGCTCATAAGGTCAAAGCTTTTACAGTATATAGCCTCTAAAAATAAATATTTAGGTCTGCTGTTTTTTACTTATCTTCGAAAGAATTCCTGGAGTAGGGGAGAATAGAGAGCTGAGGCTCAGGGTGGGCAGTGACTTTTAATTCATAGAATCCTTTAGGTTGGAAAAGCTCTGTAAGATCATTAAGTGCAACCATTAACCCAGCACTGCCAAGTCCCCAGGTGCCACATCTATAGGACTTCTAAATGCTCTTGCTGGGCAGCCTGTTCCAATGCTTTTCAACCTTTTTGGTGAGGAAATTTCCCCTAATATCCAGTCTGGCACAACCTGAGACTGTTTCCTTTTGTTCTGTCTCTTGTTACCTGAGAGAAGAGACTGACTTGCACCTGTCTACAACAGTGATGAGAGATAAGGTCTCCCCTCAGCCTCTTTTTCTCCAAGCCAAGCAACCCCAGCTCCCTCGGCAGCTCTCCAGGAGAGGTTGAAAGTATGTGTAGATCAGTATTAACTTTTGAATTCATTCTAAGAAGAAATGGACAGAATTAAATTTGCATGAAGAAGATGATGGGTTTCCAGTGGGGCTGATGTAACTGCATCTGTCTGAAGGTTTTCTGAGGAGGGTGGAATTGTCCCTCCTCTTACTGGATAATAAGGCAGTTTGCTTAAGCAGAGCTGTCATTTGGAGAACTTGTCATTGAAACTTCACCTAAGAGAAAGATTTTTTTGCTTTGCCTGCTTGCCTGGTCAAGCAAAGAAAGGTTGTTGCCTACCACCCAAAAGATGTAGGTGACTGTTAGATGAGGCTTAGTGAGGGTGATGGTAGGTTGCCTCAGTGCCAGCGCTGAGAGCAAGGCTCCCATCAGTGCCTTCCCCAAAGACTGTATATTACATCTACAAAATTGGGCTGGGAATGCTGGCTGCAGTGGCTTTCTGGGCACCCAGATGATCCAGGGTGTGCTCAGTGTATTCAGTGATATGAATTTGACTGAAAATATTTGATAAATGCTTGTGCAAGTGTATAGATGAAAAGCAGTATTGGCTCAGATTAAATACAGTGCAGTATTCCAAAGAACCCTGTATCTCCCTGTGTCTTGCTCAGAAAAAGAATAAGTGTTTCTGCTGTTGTTTCTGAGTAAAGCAGAGTCAGGGATAGTGGTGGAACTGCTCAGAAGAGTTTTAGGGAGTTGCGCTGCCTGGTAAGTGCATTCTGCACGAGGAGTTTCAGTGCTGAGGTTTCTGCTGCTATTTCTGAGAAATTCCCTTTATTTTAGCACATGAGTTTTGAAAATTAATAATATTTCTTCTTAGTTTTTGGAGGTTTAGTCAAATTGGAATGTTTTAGAACTCAGAGGTACTTTTTACAATAGCATGAAAGCAAAGGAGTATATATTTTACTCAATTATTGCTGAGTTGGAACTATGGAAAATGCATAAAGTTTTTAAGCATGGTTTCTCCCCTCCCCCTAAATGGCTATTCTTTAAATTACAAGTGTAGTGCTCAAGTCATCTCCTTTGAACTGCAGTTTTTGTTATACATTTTGGCTGCAGTGTTGTTTCGGAGGAGTCAGCCAACAGGCTTACAGGGCTTTTTGGCTCGAGTTCACTTACAGTTTTCTTGGCAGCCTCACTTATTTATGCATCTTTATTTCTCCTTCTCTCTCTCTCTTTCCTGCTCTCCTTCCCTGCCTGAGCAGAGCGTTCCCCACACCGGCCCATCCTCCAAGCTGGGCTCCCAGCAAACGCCTCTGCCGTCGTCGGAGGGGACGTCGAGTTTGTCTGCAAAGTCTACAGTGATGCTCAACCCCACATTCAGTGGATAAAACATGTAGAGAGGAATGGCAGTAAATATGGACCAGATGGACTGCCATATCTTCAGGTTTTAAAGGTGAGGCTTTACAGGTGGTGGTCATGATGGTGCCCTTCTTTAAAGCGCTGCATTTATTTGATGGAAATCCAAGGATTTTTGAGTTCTGAACTTCTTTTGAAAATGGAAGTGTTTATGTTACAAAGGAAATAACGAGTTAGATGAACATTTGGTTGTATAAATGCTAATTGTGCAGCTTATAGACACTGTGTTGCTCTTTACTTCTGTAAAAAGTCCTTCATCTCCAAATGTTTCAAGCATGACTTTAAGAGGATTTTTTTTTTTTAAGAACATCACTGGCTTTATGTGCTGTTAGAAGGTATCCAAAACATACCTGGGACAATCTACTCCATTTCTTTCATGTTTCTTCAACCTCTTTGTTTCAAAGTAACGTGGTACCTGCTGCCAAATGCTTATTGGCAGGGTTGTGTTATCTGGATGCTGAGCCTGCAGAGGTGCCTGTTTTTTGCTGGCATATCAGCAGTGTCATTCCTGCCAGCAGGCATTTTGAGCAAGCCTGACCAAGGAAACTCCAAAGTTTTCCAAGCTGGGAGGCATTGCCAAAACTCAGTGCACTGGCAGGTAGGACAGCCAGCTCTACACCTTCTTGTTCCGTGCAGCTGATGTACCTGCCCAGATGTTTTTTTTTCTCCCCCATGCTACTGTTTTCTATCTCCTCATGTGATGCTTTGTATGTGTGAAGAACAAACATAAAAAAACCACCGAAGCAATAAACCCCAAACTTTCAATGTTTTGATGATGATACCTGTCTGAAGTGGAAGGCTTATTCTTATGACGTGTTGGTGGTGGGACCATAGACAGATTGGTGTCCATTTTGGGCAGCAGTGACGTTGTTCTCCTGTGTTATTGGTCTATTCTAGCATTCGGGGATAAATAGTTCCAATGCTGAAGTGCTGACACTGTACAATGTGACAGAGGCGGACGCTGGAGAATATATTTGTAAGGTCTCCAATTATATAGGGGAGGCCAACCAGTCTGCCTGGCTCTCTGTTCTGCCAAGTGTACAAGGTAACAATGTTTTTTAAAGCAACCTGGATGTAGAAGCTGGAAAAAATGGTGCTTTGGGAGACTGCAGGCAGCTTGTAGGATACTCTTTGGCCTTGTGGTATATGTGTAATCCTCCTTTGGTGATGCAACTGGTATTTCACCAGCAGCCATGGAAAAATTCCCACAATATTCTCTGTGTACATAAGTATTAGTTTCTGATACTGATCTTTATTCTCTCTCTGGTGTCTTTGTGTCTATATGTTTATATCCAGTTTCGTTGTGAATTCTGCATACTTTGCAGCTCACATATAGGGTTCTCATTGCTGTGCCCATCTTGGGACAGCTGGGAAGTTCCAGATCTAAGATTTACTCCAGTTGTATGATAATCACTGATACTTAGTTTGGTGGACAGTGACATATCAAGACAGAGGTGTGGAAGTCTGGCAGATAACCAGAAAAAAACCCAAACTTCCAGGAATTTTTTTTCTTCAGTCTTAAGATTTAGAAAAATGCTTTATTTCCGTCTCCTGGTCTCAAGCTTTTGGAGTCCGCTTTTCCTCTTCTGTGAGAGACACAACTGATTGTTTTTGAACAACAGATGAAGTACTTTCCACTGTGCTTCTAAGCAAACCACCAAATGTTGCCAAACTTGAGATTAAAACGGGATTTGACAACACTGCACAATGTAGAATAGTAGTTACTACACAGAAGTGTAGTCATTGATGGATGCAAGGGTCATACAGGGCTTAAGGAGGACAGCTACTAGATTGTGTCTTTTGGAGCAGAATTCACACCTAATTTTTTTAATCCTTTTTAGAGTATGTTTTTATAGTAGATTCTTTCCACTGAAACAGGTATCTACATGTGAAGGATCCCACATTCTGTCCTACTTTATTTTCTCTTTTTCTTTCAACTTTCTTTTATTAAAAAGGAAGAAGGAAAAAAAAAGCGCTTTGTGGGTTAATTTTTCCATGTCATTTGATTGCATGCATGTTTAGGTGGTGAGTTTAGGTCTGGTGAAGGGTGTTGATTACTTTCTGAGGTGAGCTGGGACCTGTTGGTAAACGCCTTTTGGATGAGGGATTGTGGATGGGGAAGGAGCTTTGCATCTCTACACCTCTGCCTTTGCAAAGTGCAAAGCCCTGTGGCTCCATCTCCCTATCCACAAAAATTCTCTCAATGTCTAGCTTTTTCTCTTGCTTCCCTCTTGTTTTTTTTTAGGCTGCCGGTGTTAACACCACGGACAAAGAAATTGAGGTTCTCTATATACGGAATGTAACTTTTGAGGATGCTGGGGAGTATACATGCTTGGCGGGTAATTCTATTGGGATATCCTTTCACACTGCATGGTTGACAGTTCTGCCAGGTATACACTGCTCTCTTTCTGTGGTTTTTCCTCTTTTATTTATTCCCCCTTGTTGATTGCTGAATTAGCACAGCTTCTGTCTCAAAAAAAAAAAGGACTTTTACAATGATTTTGTTTTTTTAAACACAGTTGTCTCAAGCCAATTAATTGTTTTGTCATATAATATTTGAAACTCCAAAAACCTAACAACAACGACAAAAGGTGGGATGGGGGGTGTGTGTGGCTATTCACTTAATTGAAATTAAATCTCTTAAAGGTTCATCAGAAATGCTAAGGAGCTCCATTTCCTTAGCAGTTCAGTGAGACAACTGAAAATCAGCACATAAATCATTGTAAAGTTTTAAGGAAGATGAAATTCAGTTTTGTTATGAAATGTGGAACATGAAATGATTTGGCCACAGCTACGTACCGGTTCATGAAAATACATGAGCTATTCAATGTACTTAAATTCACATTTGCCTATCATGCAAATCTCTTAGAGAAATTCCAATTTCAATGCCAATGGAACATGTACAGAAGCAGTGCCTTCCATATCTTGGAAATCAGCTCCGTGCATCTTTAAACATTGCATGCTCTAAGAAGTCAAGTAGTCATTTGCTTTTGCTGCAAAGCATGTCTTGCTGTTCTGGTGTTGATGATGTTTCTGTCCTTAAAAGAAACAAACATCAATGTGCTTTACTGCCTGAAAATTGTTATCAGCCGTTAGAAGATGTAACCGTAGCTGGTTTTGACACTAGTCAAATTTTCTAATTTATAACTGTTGTCAGCTGCCTTAGGAGGTCCTTTGGAAAAAACATGAACCACCTGAGGTTTGCTGGGTCATCTTGTGCTAAACATGTATTAATTGTTAATCCTAAGTAAAAAGTGCAAAATCTGCATGTGCCTATTGCTGAGGTTCATGGTGTGGGAGTTAAATGTTCCCACTTTCTGCAGATAATTTCTTACCCTTCATTAAAATATATTGAATGAGGCAGCTTTATTCCATCTCACTCTTAAGTGAACACTGAGCCTGTGTGGTCTGTCACCAAGCAGGCAGAGCAGTGCTTGTCTAGAGTTTGCTTCTGCTAGTGTTGTTTGCATTTTGCAAGTGCTTGAACAGCATTTTTTTTAACCAATTTTCTTGAATAAAATATTTTTATAAGCCTAGAAAGGCGCAAGAGAATTACAGCTTGAACGTGCATTGCTTGCAGAGTTACCACTGATTGCTGTGGAATGCTGTTTATCCAGGGTTTGAATCCCAGAGAAGGGATTAGGGACAGTGTTTGCACATATAACTGTCTTGGAGATAATTTCAAAATGGTTTCAATCAGAGTAACAGCTACGTAAAACCACTCCCACTGAAATGTAACCTCATAGGCCAGTAACCACTGATGAGGTTGCTTGAAATACACAGTCCTCACAGAAGAGGAGTTGTCAATTAACATACTGCCAGCAATTTGTTTTTCACTTGAAATATGCTGTTTAATCCAGCACTGGGCTCCTCAAAGGACCTCAGGGGAGTTGGGAACCCAGCATGAAGCTCAACAGGTTAAGCAGCTGGGCAGCCAGGTCTTTGAAACCCTTTTGAAACCCTTAACCTGAGTTTATAGACATGATGAGGGATTCAGTCATCCTCCCTTCCCTCTGTATTTTGAGATCCTACTGAAAATTCTGGGTGAACAAGCAATGCAGACTCAAGCCCAATCATCTATTTGAGAATTTAGACAATTTTCTTTTAGTCTAATTCAATAGCTTAGCTTTAAGACATGCTTTAGAAGTTTGACTCAAGTAACAAAATGAAGCTGAGTCTAGTTTGAACAGTTTCCCTCCCCCCAAAAAAAGGTGCAGTGTTTCACTGCGTACGTATCTACCTGTCGAGGCAGGCACGTGTATGTGTCTGGGTATACAAAGGCACAATCTCACACTCAGTGGCAAGCTGAGAAATCAAAGCAGTGACCTAGAAAGAGAAATTACTCTCAGACTGCAAGACAACCTAAACATTCACAGTGCTCTGAATGTCACACAGACCCTGCAAGAACTGATTAAATCTTAGTTTCTACTTGTTCCGACTGCAGTGGTGCCTGTGCTGTGTGCTAACTCTGTGGCATGATTGTTCCCTCCTAAAAACTTCTGATGCAGCTCCTGAAAAAGAAAAAGAATTTCCAACGTCTCCAGACTACCTGGAAATAGCAATTTACTGCATAGGGGTCTTCCTAATTGCCTGCATGGTGCTGACAGTCATCCTGTGCCGCATGAGGAACACCACCAAGAAGCCAGATTTCAGCAGCCAGCCCGCTGTCCACAAGCTGACCAAGCGAATCCCTCTGCGCAGACAGGTAACAGAAAGTAGATAAAGAGTTCAAAAAACTTTTACCAAACAACTAAGCCAGCACATCCTTCTGATGACAGCTTTGGGAAGGGGGATGAATAAGCATTATATAGCAAATTGTGGCAGGGGTGGGTTTTGATCTGGCATGGGAGGAAAGTGCATCTTCACACGGTGATGTGTGTCTCAAGGCAAGGAAATCAGGGCAGGGCTGTTAGGGGAGAAATGTGAACAGTGGAATATGTTCTGTATTAGCCAGTCTATAGATGGAAAAAATTTATTTGAAGTTTTTTGGGGCCTGATCCCACGGCTGGTTGAAGTCAATGGAAAAAATTTTACTGACTTAATGGACTTGGGAACATTATCCTAATCCTATTTAATTGTGTATTTATAATGTTTCTAAGGTGATTATTATTGTGGTAACTAGGTACCAGATACAGAGAGGTATTTTTCAGGAAGAATTCTGAAGACCAAGGGAAGGGAATTTCATAGCTAAGCATCCAGAGAACACCCCAAAATGGAAAAAAGTCTGTAATAAATAAAAATAGGGGAGATACTGTATCAGATCTTGGACAGTTTGATTAAGATGCTGATGCTTTTAAGTAAGGCTCAAATGCAAATGTCAGATTTAAAACACACAAAACAGCATTACATGAAATATGTTTTACAATTGTTTGTGGCTGGCAAATAGCATTTCCAGAGAGGGCACTTCGACAAGCAACGAACCAGCTGAACGAGTGACAGGAGTTGGCTTTATTCACAGGCCTTCACTTGCCTGAACAGCCTCCATTCCCACACACTATCCTCCTGAAAGACTTGTTTTGTAAGAAGCTGGAGTTTAATAGGTTTTGATTTTTCTTGCAGACTTCTGCCCCCACCAAGCCCACCCTCAGGTTTCAGCCCTGGGAGGTGGGGGTTGCTGGCATCTGAGGCTGTGGGGCACCTCATCATTCAAAATAGGGACCATCCAGGGGGGCTGGATCCTGGCTCTGGTCAGTGGGTTGGGATATGAGAGTTCAGTTTGGGTCCATCTCCACCATGAGTAGGTTGGTCAGAATTTCTTCAGATTGTTTTTGCAGCCTGTCCAGAGTATTAGCATTGTCAAACTAATATATGTACCTTAAAAATCATTCTTCAGTGTGAAGAAGTGTTTGAAATTCGATGCATAGAGTGGGAGATTTTGAACAGTATTAGTTTTTTCTGAACCCTTGTTTCATGGTTTCTGAATCTCCTTGGTTAAAAATACCAGGGACTAGTAATGCTTTAAGTATCTTCCACTGAATGCAGTATTTTGCAAAATCTTGAGGTGGGGGACATGAACTTTGTCCAATCTGAAAAATATTTATTTTATGAGCAAAAATGTAAATTCTTATTTTTTCTGACTTTCTTTGCCACTTGTGCTTTTTATTTTTTTGGGTTTTTTTTTGGTAGTTTCATGACTTCATTAATTTTCTTAAATATTACAGGGAAAAAGGGGGACTTTTCACTCTGAGTGTATCAGAAAGAGTGATGAGAAGCCCTGAGCTCAATTCACACATTGCTCTGGCTAAAAATCTCTGTAGCCTTCTGGACAAAGAAGGCTTTTCAAATGTTATGTGCATAGCCAGAGACGGATCTGTATCAACTGCTTAGAGAGAAGACATTTATTAGATTTCTGCCTGACTATTAAAGCATCATAATGACTCAGAGATAAGTTGACAGAATAAAAAATACCTAAGGTTTGGTGTGAGCTCAGCTGTGTCACTTGGAAATGGTTCCTCAGAGGGAAGAGCCTTATTTCATTGCATGTGACAGCAGTGCCAACCACTGCCCTCAGTTTAGCTATTTATCATTAAATGATGCAATATGGACCATCTCCAAAACTATTGTTTTCACTGAGGGGGAAAAAAAATATCTTACAACATATTTGTCACGTTGAGTTTTATCAATTTATTTTGGTTTTCTATGTTTTCTTAGCCAAAATGGCTTTCTGGTTTTAAAAGTGGGAGTGACTTTTTTGAAAAACAGTTTATGTTTGAAAGTGCAAATGCTATTTCAACCCCTAAGCAAAAAATCCACTACTCTGAATTTTTCCTGGTACTGTTTTCTTAACAGGTGTTTCTCATAGAAGGGCTCTCTACTTTTGTATCTTCATGGTGGAAAATGTAACTGCTGTAAGCATTATAAGAAATCTGTATTTCTGGTGTGATGATTTCACTGGTCAGCTTGCATAGGCAGGATGAGACTAGCAGTCCCTGAAGACTTGCTCAGCAGAAGGGAGAATTCCTAAAATTTTTAGTTAGCATTTCCTTGGTCCTGAGGCTGCGGCAGTTGTTCAGTTTCTGTATCTTTTAAAGATAGTTTTGGATTTCAGAATTGTTGCCACAAATGAAGAATTGAAAAATAATGCAGATGTCTTACTTAATTGGGCGTGTGTTTTCGGATTGTTCAATTCCGGTTTTGTTGTTACCAGCAGGCTTCCTTTGTTTCAGTTTATTTGTATTTCAGAGGATTGTATTCAAAACCTGGTGGGGTTTTGTCACTAAACCTATATCTTTTGATCACAGAAGGTTCTCTCGTGTGTGTGAGAGGAACAGAGAAATTGGCCGAGTTGAGAAGATGTGTGAGAGCAAACGGGGAAAATGCTCATGGCAGGTGGAATGTGAGCATGGGGCAGAGATCTGAAGCTGGGTGATGGGATTTGTTGGAATTCCAGAGAAATGAGTCCATCAATTGGGAAATGCTTGATACTGTTTTCAAAGCTCTCTGCTGCTGGGTCAGGGTCCCTGAGGATCCCGGTGTTAAAATAATCCCGGAGAGATTCGCACGACTCTGATGCCATCTTGTCTAAGCTGGAGAAGACTCTTGCTGAGTAACATATGGTTTGGTTTGTGGGCCTGGTTTCTTCCACACTATTTAGTCTGAGCTACTACAGGAGTTTATCATTCCCCACATGCAGGCGTTTTTCCCCTGCCAAAATGCGGTTCTTTTCACATTCATAGGAAGGGTCATAATGGAGTCAGGAATTATCAATTCCTTCCCCCCACGATCCTCAGCCTCACCAGGATCTGGTACTTGGTTTTCAGGTTTTTACAGGGAAATCCAGCAAGCAGCTCCTCCTCTTTCCATGAAAGCAGGGAGCTGCAGTGCTCTGTTGGTGTTTGCCATGGCCTGCATGGAGGTACCAGCTTGTGAGGGATGGGAAGAAGCATTTGTAGGATTGAACATCACAAGCTGATTTGCAATTCAGGCTTTAAGTGACAGGTGCACTGAACCAAAAGGTGAAGATTAGCTTTCGATAGGACACACATCTATTTTATGGAACTTTATAGAACAAATAAATTACAATTGAAAGAGACAAAAAGACAATCCCATCTCTTGTGACTTGCCCAGTCAAAGTCAAGTGTTTGTCATCACTGGCGTGTTTCGTTAGGGCTGTCACAGTCAATCTGTCAAATCTGGACCCCCTCAAACATGTTTCTTAAATAGGGAGCAATGATTTTTTTTATGCTTAGTATTTAAAATGCTTTCCCATTAATTTTTTTTAGTGTTACAACAAGCATATTGGTGATGAGCAAAGACCAATCAATTTAAAGTAACACTTGAGCTCACACAGCAAAATAGCTAGTGCAGAAAGATAATGACAGCTGGAACCTGAGAAAGAAATCGGGAAAAAGGAAAGTAATGTAGTATTTCACACAATGTTGAGCTGTAAAAGTACAATTTATTTTAAAGAATAGACTATGAAATACAGAGATTAATACACAGCTGTTGGTAGGATATTGTTGAAAAGAATTTACCTTAATACCTGTTTTATTCTTTTTTCTTTGTCCTTGGATTTCTCTACACGTAAACTACTGTCTTGCCTAGTAGTACCCATTGGATATTATTCTATTTAAGTGTTTCAAAAGGAGTGGTTTTCATGGAGAGGTGGTGCATGTGCTTTAAATGTCAGTACTTAACATTAGGATTACTCAGTTTTGTGTAGTGCACTTAGATGGATTATTTATATCAGCAGCTAACAGCATTACTTATTAATTGTACATATACTTATATGCATGTGACTTCAAATTACCTTTTATAGCAGAGCCTTCAAGAAGACAGTTATAGAAAATCACTGCATGACTGCTGAAGTCTCACAGCATGAGTGCCAGAACTGACAGATCTAGGCTTCAGGACATGGTATGAATTATCAGTGGAGGAAAACACCCTTCATAATCAATTACAGACAATTACACACTGCTCTGCAGCTGATTTTGCCACATGGCATTTAAAGATTCCAGCAAAGATTTGTTTGTTTTAAATGCTCGGCTGCTTAGAAATGCTTGTAAAGCATTAACTGAGAGCTGATTAAACACAGCCAAAGGAAAAATATGTTGTTAAAATGGGGATATAATCATGCATTGATGCATGAGGTTTGCACACAGTGGGCTTTTCTCCATCCCAAGTGCAGATATGGAGCTAAAGATCTCTCTGAGGCTGGCATTGTTCTTAGTTCATGCCTCCTAAAAGCAGCACACAGGGAATATTTTCTGGTGGAGGTCTGCCTTCCTGCTGAGGTTAACATATAATAGTCCTTTCAGTGCTCTGCTCAATTCAAGCTGACTTCTGCCTTCCTTGCTTTAATTAAGTACTCAGAATGTCTCCTTAGTGTAGTGCCATCACTTAAAACAGGTGTCACCAACATGCTGAGTGGACCCTGAAGGTGTCTAATTCACCTACATCTGGTGAACCTGCATGATAAGGGGTTGGAGAGCAGTGCTGCAAGTGGCAAGCTGGAAAAAGGCTTTCTATATGCTGTTACTTAAATGTATAGTGTAGATTAATGTTGACCATGTCTACTGACCTTGGAATAGGTAGGATTTTCCTCACTAATAGTGTGCTCTAAGGCAGGGAAAAAAAAGATGCTTAAGGGATGAGATCAAAGGTTAATTCTTTATTATTGCAGGAAAGGTGAAAGGCCATTTTGAAGTAGAAAATCTCCTCCAACCACAGGCCAGACTTGGTTGGCTTCATCTTTTCTGGGGCAGATTTTTATAGCCCTTGAGCTCCTGTAACTCCTTGCACTGTTCCAGTTAATCAATCAGAACAATATTCCCTAGGAGTACAGTCCCATTTTTCTTCTCCTAGACACTAAGTATTTTCTCTGGATTTCTCATCATTCCTATCCATGCTAATGCACTTTGGTCAGCCATTGCATTTCTGGCCCATCATGCGGTTCTTCTGAGAAGTAAACGTGTGCAACAAAGTTAAAAGGGAAACTGGCAGTCTTTCACCTGTCTTTTTTCTATATATTATTGCTGTTTAACCTCTGTGTTTAAGGTGCATCACCAGAGTATTTCAGTTTATTGCAAGTTTACATTTTATAGGCTTTAACCGTGCTAAGACTGCTGAATGGGGTAAGAGCTATTGAAAAGATGAAACTCTGGAAGATGTCCAAACAATGTGTAATAAAGCTATTGTATTCATGGAAAAGAAAAAGGCCCTAGAATATTTTGGATTATTCTGATACATAAGGTATATCATCTAAAATTTTTAGCTTTACTTTCATACCTTCCTGATGTCCCTTTGAAACAATGGCTATAATGGTAAAGATGAGGACGAAAGTAAAGGCAATGTTAATAAAGAAATAAGATTGAAGACCTAAATAAAGATCTTGGTAGAATGGCTGGACAATTATAGGTAGCTTTTGGAAATATAGAGGAAGTGGTCATAAGGTATTAATACAGGTTTGTGATGAGAGATGAAAAAAATAAGCAGAAGTCTGATTTTTAGCCCTGGTTCTCCTGCTGGTTTGTCCAGCAAGTGAGTTCCTCTTTGTAGACTGGACATGGCAGCATCTCTTTCAAAGGACACTGTTCAGTATTCACTTCTGATTTATTTAGAGCTCCATAGTCTGCATTAATAGTACTTTTCTGTTTGTATCCCAGGTGGTCACTGGATTTATTTTCCTATAGGAATGTGCCAGGTACTTTGCTAAAAGTCAATATTAACATTCATGTTGGCGGGATGAATGAGAGGAAAGCAGCCCACCTTTCTTTTTTGAATGGTGGCCTTATTTGTGCAGTTACACTCTCCTTCCATAGACACCACACATCTGGCATGCAGGAACTGCTTCTGATGCCAAGAAGGGTCTGCCAGCTGCTAATCTGGTTACCAAGATTAGTCTTTTATATGAATCCTTAACATTCTTTTCTGTAAAACTTCTTTCCACTCTTTATCTCTGGTCTTAGAAAGTTGTGTCAAGAAGAGAATTCATTTGATGAGATGGGTTTGAGGATGTCTACCTGCAGAAAGACCTCTCAGACAAAGCAGATGGTCAGAGTTGTGATGAAAAATTTGTTTGAGGGATTTCATGGAGGCAAGGGGATTTTGTGTCCATATCATGCACACGTATTGCTGTGTCCCTGATTTGCAATTTAAGGCTATTAGGATCTGTTTCCTTATAATTGTATTTTTAAATCTGGTTATGAGACGTGTGGAACAAAACTATAGACTGGTGACATTTTAAATAAGCAAAGCTGGTGTCAAAGTTGACTTGAGGTGATAAGGATGAAGTTACTCTGGTACTTCAGGCTTCCTGCTTGGGATGGGTCCAAGAGGAGAAACCCCTACCTGGTGTGAGGATGGATACCAGCAATGGCATTGTGAAACAACCTTCATCCTAGCTTGGCCACTGGATTTGGGGTTGGCCAAGACTATCGTGGCCTGAAGAGAGAAGGAGGATTCGCACATAAGGGGGGAAGACTGTCAGTGCAAGCATTTTTATTTTGTATTAATGTTCACTTGAAACTCTGAGATCAGCAGATGACAGGCTGCTGCTTGCAGGTTTAGGACAGAGCCTTACAGAGGATTCACACCATTCACACCAAAATTACATGGATGGAACAGCTGCCTTTTTCAAAGCATTTGTCATGAAGTACCTTTGATGCTCTAAGGAAAATGCTAAGGCTGATGAGAAATCATTCTCGAAAGTTTCAAAACATCATTATTTTTAGGTGTTCTCTACATTGCCTCCAGATTTTTTACTTAAGAATGTTATTGTTTGTTAGTTGAAAACTGAACTACCCTTAGTTATTGTGATAGTTTCTTGATGCTTTCAATATTGAATACATGGAAAATATAGAATGATAGCATCATATAGGTTGGAAAAGAACTTTAGGATCATTGAGTCCAAATGCCAAGTCCACCACTAAACCATGTCCCTGAGTGCAACATCCCCATGTCTTTTGAATCCCTCCAGGATTGTTGACTCCACCACTGTCCTGGACAACTTTTCCATTTAAGATGTTCCTAATATCCAACCCAAACCTTCCCTCAAGGCCATTTTCTCTGGTTCTGTTGCTTGTTCACTGGGATAAGAGGTTGACCCTCACATGGCTGCGTGCTGACTTGGGAAAAGTCATGATGACATGGACAACTAGAAGTGAGTGGAGGAAGAGAATTTATTGGTCACAATGGCTCATGCTATAAGCTGCCCACTTAGATAGATATCTGAGAGTAATGATCACTGTCAGTTGATTAAAAAAAAATCTTGATAAACAAAAATACGTTCTGAGTGAGTATATTTAAAACTTACTTGGTTTTTGACCTATGGGACTGACTTACAGCCTAGGCAGCAATTAGAGTCAGTATTGTGCATACAAGGGAGGGTAAATGTGAGAACACAGCACTAAAATTAAAACTGTAGATTCAACCACTTCCTAATATAATAATTCTGAGCTGGCTTGGTGTGAGGTACTGCTGGCTTTTGGATTTTGGGTCAAGATTACATCTCTGCCTTCTTTCTTTCTGCATCTTGCATTGCAACAACAGGTGTCAGCTGACTCGAGCTCCTCCATGAATTCCAACACCCCTCTGGTGAGGATAACTACCCGCCTCTCCTCTACTGCTGATGCCCCCATGCTGGCAGGAGTCTCGGAATATGAACTGCCAGAAGACCCAAAGTGGGAGTTTCCAAGAGATAAGTATGTAGCTTTTTTCCTTTGACACTGCCTATGCACATCTGAAACACAGTATGGGAGGAAATGTCTTTCCTGATGTCTCCCAGGGTTTCTTTAGTTTAAAGAAAATTCTCAATTACCTGAAGCTCCTCTGAAGATCACAATTCAGTTATCTGGAATCAGTTTGGTTAAATAGAAACTGAACTTCCTCTGCCTGTTGTTTTGATCATAGTTTCAGATTTCTTATATGTTTTCAGTACCTCTGATGAGTTGTAACTCCTCTGTTAGAATAAGAGTGACTGTTTCAAATTGGGGATGACCTAGACTGGGAAAAACATCCACATATAAGCATCACTGAAGGGCAGTCGAGATTTTCCTAAACAATATATCTGAACAATATATCTGAATATTCAACCATATATCTGAATAAATATATCTGAGTATTCAACTATATTTCTTAGCTGACTAATTGGTTAATATTTAAAAAGCAGGTAATACAATATCATGTAGGAGATTAAGTAGATTATGCTATAGACAATCTTTTCTGTCAGGACTTGGTAGGATTTGGTGTTGATTTTGTATTAACCTCTATTAAGGGAGATGATAATTTTTGGTTTAGGGCAACATTTGCATGTTTTGTACATGTATGTACAAGTTCTGTGGCTTGAAAGTATGCAGTTTCAAGCAGAGCATGCTGAATTTTGATATATTCAAATTCATGTGGCTAGGTAATATTTTCTTCAAAGTCTGCTCACTAACATTCAAAATGAGCTTTTGAATAATCTAATTAAAACTGTAACCATATTTCTTCTTATGAAAAAGACATGCAAAAGAGAGAAGTAGGACAACGATTATTTATCAGAGGTAGTGCTAACTTTAAGAAGTCTTTAGGTGGCTTTGAAAAAAAAAAAATAACACCCTTTATCAGGGACAGTTCTCTTCAAAAGTTCAGGGTTGTAACTTTTGAATAGAACAACTGTGATTTTGAACCTTCTGACAACTGTTTGGAAATTATTTTATTGATGTAGCTGAAAACTAGTGTAAAATGCTGTAATTGCCACCTGCAGCATTCTAGTCAACAGTGGGGTCCTGTGTATGTTCTTCTGTCAGCCCATACCCTGGGGGGATACACTAAATGCGGAAAATTTTAGAGTCGCTAAACGTTTAAAGCCAGCGTTCAGCACAAATGTAGGTGGAGCAGATTTGCAATGAAAGGAGGCTATTTAGAGGCAGTTTATTAGGTTGGGGGCAGGAGGCACACAATGAGGGGTTTGTTACTTTGGTCCTAGCAGGGCAATAGCACATAAATTAACCAGTTTCCAATGCAAATGTTTGTTCTCTGCCAAGATCCTAAATTCAATTTTACTTCTGGAGAAAATGCAGGATGACCTCAGCATAGCATATGCTGCCCTTCAGTCTTTGCACCTTTCTAAACTTGCATTTGCTTCAGAAACCAATCCAAAACGGCTCAAGGAATTCTCACCAAGTCAAAGCCCACATCTGACAATGTACTGGCTGCCCTTGGGAGGAACCACCTGTCATTTCTGTCCTGTGCCCGAGCAGATAAGTGAGGTTTCCAAATCACACAGCCCTGGTCTAGCACTAGTCTGCTCATTCTATGATAACCTCTCCCAGTATTTTATGACAGAACACAGAAGTCTTTGCTTCTAAAGAATGAGTTGCCTACATACATCATGTCTCTGAATCCTGCTTTTGACTATGGAAAGTCAAATCCTTAAGAACTCAGTTACAAAAATTCTTATCAAAATCTGGCCCCTTCATTGGATAATATTGGCAGTTTCACACTTGCTGAGCACCTTCTCTGATTCCTGTCATGGGACTGCTACTGGGTGTTAGATGGTATTATCTACAAGTAAAGGAGCCCAAATCTGGCTCTTAAGTACTTAGACTGGAACCAAAAAGATTTTGCCCGAAGGCTTCAAAGTTTTTCTTTTATCTCTTTCTCCTCATAAAGTCAAGATCAACATTTCTGTGTCTGTCTGTTAGAGCTGAGGTTTTGCTACCAGGTAAATGCTCCACAAGATACATTCTGCAGAGCCCACTTAATGGCTCCTCCTTTTAAAAGGGATCTGTGTTGGTGCTGTGATTAAAACTGAGTGCTTCCCCCAGTCTCTGCCTCACCTCTATGAGTTGAACCCAGGAGCTGCAGGCAGGAGGCACCTTCTGGATCATAGCTGTCTGACCACCCCATGAGCCACTCAGGAGAGAAATAGGTGCTATAATTACCCACAGCTCTACTCAAACATGCTGACAACTGCCTTGCTGTCTGTCTCTGCCCTTGGCACAGGAGAGAACAGTGGGCAAAGGGTCCCCAAACAAAAAGCAAGAATATGGATTTTGAGCTGAAATAAATAAATCTGCCTGACTGCTCATTTGATTTTCCTCTCTGGGTTGCACCATGTGGTTATATCACAGGAGTTAAATATATTTAAAACATCCCCCAGCACTTGATACAAACCTTTGCGTAGTTTTCAAGCTACATCAATAAAATAATTTCCAGAACAGTTGCCAGAAGGTTCAGAATTACAGTCATTTGATTCAGAAGTTTCAATCTGAACTTTCAAAGGGAACTGTCCATGATAAAAGGTGTTATTTTCTCAAAGCCAGTCCTAACTCAGATAAATAATCATGGTTCTACTTGTGTTAATATTATCAGTCATCAGTGGCCTGAAAGCAACCGCACGGCAACACACACAAAGAAACTTTTCTTTCATCTCCTTGCAGTTAATGTGAAAATGAAGATGACTGGCCATGTTACAGTGACAGGAAAAGCTGGCCTGTTGCTGGCTGCTCCTGAATTCCAGCCATGGTCTGATGCTTTATGAAAGCTCTGCCCCCTCCCTGCTGTGTCCCCCTTGCAAGCCATCAAGTACAGCCTCTTTGCAAGGAAGGGGAGAGCTTGAAAGCTGGGTGTAGTGACTGATGTGCCTTCCTGAGGTTCTCGTTATGCCATCCCCAAGAAAACACGCTCCTGCGCGCGCGTGAACCAGAGCGCACCCGGCGCCTTATTAGTTCCATATGATAGGTGCTTCATGCTACAGCAAATTGTCGAAAGGTTTTTATATTTAGCCCTGGAATTTCACTGGCTGCATCCCTTCTCCAGATGCTGTGTGTTAATCTGCTGTTTACACCTCTAGGCTGACGCTGGGTAAGCCCCTGGGAGAAGGTTGCTTTGGGCAGGTCGTCATGGCCGAAGCGGTGGGGATTGACAAAGACAGGCCAAAAGAAGCGGTGACCGTGGCAGTGAAGATGTTGAAAGGTAAGAAAATTGGGTGATTAGGGATCAGAACGGGCAATATGGCAGTTCTCATCCACAAAATGTTTCTTTTGTGGCATCTGAGCTCTTGTCATCGTTGGGGGGGGGGGGTCAAAGAGCACATAGCTGACCTCAGCCTTCAGCAGTCTGGGGTGTAAATCTGTGCCCTGACAGCCTGTTTATCTTGAGCAGTGAGTATTTAGGAGCCAGGAGATGTATTAGCATTGTGTGGGTCTCTCTGCTTTTAGTTTATTTCATGTCAGAGGCTATCCATGTATAGATCCTAGCCTATTCAGTCCAGGTGGTTGGTGCCTATTTATTTTGAATTTAATTGTAAGGTTAGTTTGCAGGAAAGGCATAGTTATTGGAAGTTTGATAGCTAAGGACAGCTTTTTTATGTCTGCTGTTGCTGTGCTGCCTCTTAACAAAAAACACTGAAGGATTGGTCAGTCCATCAAAGAGGTTGAGATTATTTTTTTTAAGGCATAACATATGAATTTGTATAATTTATTGTGCATACTGGAAAACAAATCCTGTATTCTGCATTTGGAGTCATACACATTTTACACCAACTGGTGAGCTTTAGTGAATTTCAGACTGGCACACTAGAACATATGTTGTGAACCTGTTTCTTCTACAGATGATGCCACAGAAAAAGATCTATCTGACCTGGTGTCAGAGATGGAGATGATGAAGATGATTGGGAAGCATAAAAATATCATCAATCTCCTCGGAGCCTGTACCCAGGATGGTGAGTAGAGAAAAGAAAGTAAACCAGGACTTTCCAACAGTCTCATTAATCATAATTTTTCAAGAGGTTTTTAAGGAAGCAGTCATGCCGTGATGGGATTTTTAGGTATTTCTCTTAGCTTAACAGCAATATTTTAACTTCTGTGTCTCATTATAGTTGCAGCCTTAATATGAGAAAGGGTACTATATCATATAATCCCTTGCTGTAGGGAACAAAAATGACCTTTTTCAGGGGCTTTATCCATGCCTGTTGTTATGAATTGTCAGTCCTGCTTTAGGAGAACTTTTATCCTGTGAATTTGGAATGAGCACTTTTACTCCTGGAAAGCTAATTATGCCAAGTAAAGCGATGCAGAGTGGCATAAAACTCTGGAAATTAAAAAATTTTAAGGAGCACTTAACCCTTGCTTGAGATCTCACAGTATTTTTTGATTGAAAGCATTTGCTTTTCAGTACATGGCATGGTCTGGAAGGAATAGGCACTGGGTCAAGGTTTAGGTGCTTTAAGCCACTAATTGTAGCTCTACCACTACCCTGCTGTGGGGCTTTGGGACTTCACCAGATCCAAACCTCCTTTTTTTTAACTCAAGTGGTGCTTACTGATTTCCCAGTGTAACATTTATTGATTCAGGTAATTTGTTATGGAACGCTAAAAGCTTCTTTACATAAAAAAGGCACTTGGTGCCATAATATAGTTGATGGGCTGTTAGATTATGGGTTGGACTTGATGGTCTTCAAGATCTCTTTCAACCTTGTTGATACTGGGAAAACCGTTTTACCCTTGGACCTGACCCCGTTTTGGCCACGGTTCTGTTTATCCCAAGGCCCGTTGTACGTGATAGTGGAATATGCTTCCAAAGGGAACCTGAGGGAGTACCTGCGAGCTCGCCGCCCCCCGGGGATGGAGTACTCGTTTGATATCAACAGGGTGCCAGAGGAGCAGATGACATTCAAGGACCTTGTGTCCTGCACGTACCAGCTGGCAAGAGGCATGGAGTACCTGGCTTCACAAAAAGTAGGTGGAACTGGGCAAACAGTGCACAAAGCACATGATGTGTATTTCTTCAGCACTTTTTCCCGGTTTAATTCTGTTCTCATCTCGTTTATGTTCAAGGATTTGCTAGGAGAAGGTGCTTTCTCAAACAAGTTGCATAATCCATACTCTTGTAGATCAGTGGGAAAATTTGTGCACTTTAACTTTTTCATCTTTGTTTAACAATATTGCTAAAATGAGGCCCGGAACGGATCATTTAAAGTAAATACTGTGTACATATCTGCAGTTTGAATTCGTAAGCACAGGTGGTCACTTGGTTACACAAGTCACATTACTCCACCCTTGAGACAGCAGGCTCTGTTTGCCTTCTGTTTCCAGTCAGATCAACCAAATCCAGTCACACAGTGATGTAAAACAAATGAATTCAGTTGCTGAAAGGATTTACAGAATAATAACAGGCAGAGCGAGAAGACCCAAGACACCAGGGCAGAAAAAGTGATCAGAAGAGGCAAAAATAAATGGAGTGTATTAGTCACATAAATTATGCACTTTACTTAAAACTGGTGTTTGTCAGGAAAGCAAGCTTGTTGAAATAATTTATTTATTCTGTCATAAGTGTCTCCAGACACTTCTTTCTTAAACTTGTCTTCAAACATTATTATTTTAACCCATAATTTGATTAAATTATAGTTATGAAACCTTAAATCGCCCTGTATCACTAACTCTGTAAACATAGTGTGGCTTGGTGGACAAGCAGTCATGAATGCCCAGGGTGGTGTTTGGATCCAGTGGCTAAACCAGAGCAGCAGATATTGATGATAAGTACTTCCTGCAGGGTGTGGAGTGGTTAGTGGGATTTATACCGATTTCCAGTCATGTCCACTCCCAAGCACGGAACTGTTTTTAACCAAAGACCAGGGCTGAGTGTAACTCTCCATTCCTGTTGTGTGGAGTCATGATTTTGTTACTATTTTTTTCTGCACTTGTAGGGATTGGGGGAGAAGGGCATCTAGGTTCAATTTTGCTCTTATTTTGTTTTGAAACAATAAATCTTAGCATAGTAGGGTTGATAGGGCAATGCACGTGACATCAAAACTCTTCTAATGGAGTAAGCCAGGAGTATTGATTAGGTGATATGCCTCAGAGTATCTCTTCCTATGATTAATGAAATGCTTGCCTGGCAATGAGCCATGTCTCAAGGAAATAGAACTGATGTGAAAGGAAAAAAATAAATCTTTTGACTGGCAAATCTTGAGAGCAAGCATCCTCCTGAGAAGCTCTGAGATGCTGTTGTTGGCCATTGCCAAGATGTGCGTGGCAAACCACACCATCCTTGGTGCAGTTCCTTTGCTAAAACACTTGATCAAGGTTGCACTGGACTTGACAGAATGTGAAGCATTGCACAAGGCAGAGGAAAAACCAAGGCAGCACACAGTGGAACTGTGCATTCTGGTGCTTCAGACATCCCACCATTTCTGTTTGTGTTTCACAGGCTCTTTTCCCCTTAGGGGATCCATTTACTGAAATGGAATAATAAGTGAGCTGGTCTTCTCACAGTATTTCCATCATGCAGGAGCTGTGTGTTCTTGTTATTTCAATCCAATAAATGAATGGATCACGGAAATGTCAAAAAAAACCCCAAACCGACAAAAAACCCCAAAACAAACCCACAAACCTCTCCCCAAAAGCAATACCAAAACCCCCACAAATAAAGCAAAACCAAGACGATGTTTATGCACCTACTTTTTACCTTACAAAAGGCCCTACAAGAAGTTGCTTTTAGAAAAAATATCCCATTTCCAAATTTGGATGGATGCTTTTTACAAGTAAGAAGTGTGGCCCATGCTGTTTCTGCTATCAGAGCATTGCTGATGCTGAACTGGAGGGCTGACTGGATGCTGAAATAATGTACTGATGCGTGACCTTGTGCACATGAAGGCATTGCTGGAGCAGGTTTTTCCTGGCAGTTCCCAATGGCTTAACCCAGTGAGGATCAGAAATATAGGCTCATTTTACTCATGTGGGATAAGAGATCTCAGCAGGTTGCTGGGGCAAATTATAATGCAAAAAAGAAATTGGCTGCTGTATAGCTTTTTGTAGTGGGTTGGTTCAGCATGTCTATGCACATGCTGAAATAAAGAATACAACATAAAGAGCAATCCAAAATTGAGGAGTGGGGAAAAAACCAAATATATATATAAACTTGAAAATAAGCAGAATATCCCAGTGGGATTCCAAATGCCATGTTTCTTATCATGCCCCCCACTGCTACCTTTTTCAACCCAAATAAGGCTACTTAAACATAGAAGTAATAATATCCAGAGCAGTCACAGAGTCCTTTCAGTGTCAGGGTAATTCTGACATGAAATAAACATCACTTAGGAGATAACATATTTAGTTTCCATATCAAAGCTGTTTTAAAAGCAAACATCCAAGCCCCGATTGATTTGGGGGTTTATATTTTCGTAATTAAATTGTTACAGTGTCACGATTGATGTAAATATGCACACCCTGGATATCTAGTTTACAATTATATTAATATCTTTAATATTAAAAATGATTGCACTGATCCAGACTGCCAGGTTTTATCTCCGGTGAGACAACATAATTGAGGAGAAGCAACACAATAAAATTTACATTAGCAAAACTTGTAGTGAAAGTGCTGCAATACCTGTACCTAGGCACGTGTAATGGAGGGTGAATCACAAAACACTTGGTACAATTTGGGTGTCCACCCAAGCTTAGCAAAAATGAAGTCTTAAGTAGACCAGGATTTTCTAAGGGACTCCATTGGGCTGTTTTTCAACTTGGAAACGCCAGCTGAGGGAATGGATTGCAATAATTAAGAAAATCATATTTCACACACTTTCAGTAGAAGTGTGGCTTTCCCACTTTGTCATTTAGGTTAAAATCTGTAAAGGAGACTGTACTGAAAGTATTGGAACTACTTCCACTTTTCAGCAGTTGATTTCAGTGGGCTGTTTTTTTTCTTTCTTTCCAGTGTATCCATCGAGACTTGGCTGCAAGAAATGTTTTGGTAACTGAAAATAATGTCATGAAAATAGCAGACTTTGGTTTAGCCAGAGACATCAACAATATAGATTATTATAAAAAGACTACTAATGTAAGTGGATGGTTTTCTAATCTCTGAAGTGTTTCTTTCAGTGATTCATTTCAAAACTGTGGTTGTGAACTTAATGGGCTTCTTGTGCAGCAGCCTTGCTTTTCATCACAGACAGAAAACAGGGATCAAGGACATAAGCATTTCTCTCTCTTCTCTTAAAGTGACAATTAGTTAAAAAGATAAGCAAAGAGGCTCTATATTTTAGGATTAGAAATGCTAAAATACAAGAACTCTTTTTTCCTGTGTCCCTGACTCCAGTCACTTGAAATAAGTGGAAATACTCCTGTGGATTCCAGCTGATTTAGTACCCAGCCTAGGATCTTGAAAACACTGTACAAACTGAGCTGGCAAGAGCAGTAAGAAAAATCCTCTTTGTGTGTGGTGATGCCACATACAGCTTTATGCCCTTGCCTGTACTTAGCTTGTTGTTGTGCAGGTTAAGGTGGTGAAATCAAGATAGGGCTAAAGGTTGAGAAAATGGATTTGTACATCACACACTGTCATTGTTTTGCTGTTTAACCTGTACCAAATCAAGAAGCTAAAGCATTTTGGATGTAGTACAGATGCCTAGTTGGAATGCCTTAAGGATCTCTTAAGGTTCTGCTGAGCTACATTTGGCTTGGGATGGGAACTCCTCAGAACTCATGTATAAATATAACTTATTAACAATCATGTTAAGTGGCTTATCTATGAAAATCACTAAGTCATTAATGGCATTTTAATGGTAATGTCTGCCTGCTTCCAAAAGCCAGAACAACTAGATACAGCAGTACTGGAGGGAACTGAGTCTTCATATCAGACTTAGTGCAATTCTTGGGCTCTGGGCAACAGGCAGCTCTGACTGAGCTTTGGGTCACTGTAAAAGGAACGTGAAAACAAAATTCTTGGGTTTAGTGATCAACTTATTTTTGCAGGCAGGCCTGTTTTTCAGAGGTTTATTAATTGTAGCGGTTTTGTCCTTGAAGAGCCATAGTAGAATGATATTTTTGATTTTGATCTGCTTATCCTACCATTCTCCCAGCCAGCAGTCTGGGAACTTTTTGGGAATTCTCAATACTTTTAATTTTATCTTCAGTGTTTATATCCCTTTTTCTTAACAGTCTCCCTACATTAGCCCATTTTACTATTTTTTCACTGAAAATGTTAAAGTTAGATTATATTCTAGTTTGCATTAGCCGACTTCTCTTTGAGATTTGATTAGTCTCCTAATAAAAAATTGATGCTGAAATCAACCTGAAAATTGCTGCTATTTTAATTTCTCTTCCCTTCTCCTCCAAACTCACAGGGACGACTTCCAGTAAAGTGGATGGCTCCAGAAGCTCTGTTTGACAGAGTTTACACACATCAAAGTGATGTGTAAGTGGTCTGATTTGAGTGGGGTTCTGAGGGTGGGAAGGAGGGTTGTTTTGGTTTGTATTTCTGAAGTTTGAGATATTTTAAATGTATTTTGCCGTTGTCCTTCACCTTTAAGAGTTTTCATTCTGTTTCACATATTAATAGATGGAACAGGACTTGCCCTTAGAAAGTGAGGATTTTATGGTAGACTGCTAACCAGTGCTCTGTTACTAATCTGCCCAGCTTCAAAGCACATGAAAGGTGGAAAATGCTAACCTCCTTCTGTCGCTGCGGAAGTTTCCCCCCTTGAACTTATTTACGGATGTGCAGCTACAAAGAGTCTATCTAATTTGCTTGGCTTTTGACATACTCTGGACTTCCTTCAGGTTTAAAAAAAAAAAAGAGAGAAAAGAAAAGGGGGAAAAAAAAAGGAAAGTTCATGAAAACTTCTTATAAAAATCTGTGCTAAGATTAGGTATAATAAAATATAGGCTGCTGGGAGAGGTTTGTCTGATTTTTAGAAGTGTTGTTGCTTCCCAGCAGTAGTTCACATGTAGCAGGAAATCATTGGACTCTGACACTTCAAAATCTTTTAATGTGTGCAGAGAGTCACTGGCTGATGCAACTGCTCAGGGTTTATTCTGCTTCCTATTACAGTTTTGTGTGCATTGTGCCTGAAGTACAGATGAAGATCTTACATTTTTTATTTCTCCAAGAGAAGATGTTGCCTGTAAAGGGCTGGATGCTTCCCAGCACAGGTGTAAAAGGTTACTTGTCAGTGCAGGGTTAAAAATGAAAATGTCAGGATGGAGAAAATAGAAAGTATCTCTTTAACTTGGGTGTGCTTCCCAAGCTGCATTCTCCTTCAGAAAACCATTTACTGAGGAGTTTCCTGCAATCTTTACATCATTTACAAAGGAAACTATATACACAGGTTAAGGGTGGATCAAACTTGTGTTTTAAAATAACATCTTGGCAAAATATTTAAGTGAATGTGAAGTAAACCACTTCACTGGTTGGGAACTGAAAGTCAGTCTGAGCTCCTCAGCAGCCAGGGAGCGTGAGGATTTCAGTGCTGGGACTTGGAGACTCTTGGCCCCATGGTGGCTTTGAAGATGGCTAAAGATAATATTATTGTAAGTTTGTGCAAACAGTTTACTAAAATACCCTGCTGCAGAGCTAGGGGAGCTGCAGAGGAGCTTGGGAGCCAGTGTAAGCTGTGTGCTGTTGCTCACCTGGCAAAGCTGCCTGCCAAAGAGCCCCAGGTTGCCAGCAAGATGTGATGAGGCAGACAAGCAGGCAGGAAAACTGGCTTAAAATTATCCTCCTTCATTTCCTAGCAAAAGCTAACAGCAAAAGCTAACAGCAAAACAAAAAGAGAAGAGCAGGATGATGCAAAATATTTTTGTTTTGAACAGTTTGCTTTTTCCAAAATATCCTGCCACATAATTGTGAACCAGCTGAGCTGTGAGTGTTCTGTAAGTCATTAAGCTGTGAAGATGCAGCCCTTTGCAGCAGCCCCTGGGTGCTTAGAGCACACCAGAAAAAGGCAGTGTCAGTCCCCATTCTGTATGCTGTCTGTGCATCTGATGCACTTCCCAGGTTGCTGTCCTGCTCCAGGCAGTCAGACCTGGGCAGGGGCTGATTTAAGCATCTCTTAGGAGTCAGGTAGAAATACTAATGCAGTTTTCTCTTTGATTTGCAGTTGGTCGTTTGGTGTGTTAATGTGGGAGATCTTCACGTTAGGAGGATCACCCTACCCAGGAATCCCAGTGGAGGAACTTTTTAAGCTGCTTAAAGAAGGGCACCGGATGGATAAACCTGCCAACTGCACCAATGAACTGTAAGGACCCTGATTTGCTGTGCCAGGGTTAAAGGGCACAACTGTACTGAATTCACATGGTTGATGCTACCCCTGGCAGAATCAAACATTTTCAGAAGTGCTTGACTCTAAAATTATGGATTTATGTGGGAGTATAACTCTATAAAGAAAAGGTATGGAAAGGATTTCAGGGAATGTTTGTCAGAGGAGGCTTCTTTGCACACCCTGCTGTGATCCTATTGGCAAAAGAAGAGATTATTTACAAGCCAGTGTCTGACAGTGTTTGGCACCCATATTTGTTTTAATATTATTAACATGAAAATTCACAAGCGTTGCACATAGCACTAATCATATGTAAGGTACATGAAGCTGCTTTGGTACACAAAAAGTATCTCTGGGACCTTCTGATAATGAGGAGAGTGTGATTTTGGTTTCTGGTATTTCAATATAGAACTCAATTATTTTCAAAATGTTCCCATTTTAATTTCTTAAAGACTGCAGTCCCTAATATGCAGGAATTATTGACACATGTATAATTTATTACCTTTGAAATTTCTGGGACAGAAGGTTATAGAATTTGAGCTCAAAAAGGTAATTTAGACACTGTGCAGGCCAGAGTCAGGAGCCTTGAGGGCAGGGAATGTTGCATGAGTTTGGGAATTCAGTGGTCCATGTGTAGAGCTGTGTGTGCTCGTTGCTTTACTGGTGAAGAACAACGTTGACTGTGTATGAAAAGGTTTGTGAGAAGGACGCGTGATTTTAATTAAGCCAAGAAAATGTGTGTTTCTTACAGCTATATGATGATGAGAGATTGCTGGCATGCTGTGCCTTCACAGAGACCGACTTTTAAACAGTTGGTAGAAGACTTGGATCGGATTCTCACTCTCACAACTAATGAGGTAGGTAAATTGCTTCCCTCCATAAGCTGCTGATCAGGACAAATGGTTCAGGAGACAGATGGAATTTATTCAATTATGAAATCTTGCTCAAGTTCACTCCTTGTTCTGTTTGTCACTGTCTTCTTAGGTTCCACACAGCTAAAGTATGGATCCTATGAAATCCTGTCTTTTGCCATTATGCCTTGATTTATGTAACTAAAAAGAAACAGTCTTTAAAGTGTTTTTGTTTTTCTCATTGCATCCCTTGATGGTTTTAGGGCAGCAGTATCAAGGGGCTGCACCTGACAGGTTGAGAGGCAGTTTTTGTGTTTCAACGTGAATTTCCTATGAAGGAGGGATGTAGAGTTTCATGGTGTTTTTCATTTATCGGCTCCGATTGATTCCCAGCCATGATATGTAGGTCAGAAGAGGAGAAATCGTCAATGGTAGATTTCACATTATGTGTCTGAGAGTGAATTAGGTTCAGTGAAATAGCTCTCTGTGGAGGGAATGAGGACCCACGGGGGATGTACAAACAGCCATCCAATTATCCAAAGGTCCTGCCTAACACTGCTTCAGGTTGGGATGTATGAATGCAAAAAGCTTTTATTTGAAGAGCGTTCTTGCCGAGGTCTGAGATATTATTAGTTTTAGCAGGGAACACACTGATTAGGGTATTCACGCAGGAATCAGTTCTCTTATCACTAAACCACATGCATCTTTGAGGAAAATCACAAGTGATGGAAGTGTTGATTCTTTTGGTGGAAACTTCTTTTGAGAGAAAGTACTTGGTGTCCCAGAAATATTCTACAAACTTACTTCTGAGAAATTATATATGTAATGGGATGAAAGAAAAGGGCAGAGTGCTTACATAGGAAAGTTGCAACTTATTTTGACCATTTTGAAATAATATTTTCAGATTTGTTATTGCTTCTTTTTAAGGGGAGAAGGATAGGAAAAAAATATATTTGAATCACTCAATATTACCTTCTACTTTTTAGAATTATCAGAGAAATAAAGGATGGATTATGGAGCAGCTTTAGGAAAGCCTCCGTACAGCGGAGATGGCACAACTTAAGAGATGGCATTTTTTGTGATCATAATTTGGCCAGTAGATCTGTTTGAAAAGGATTCTTTGGTTTCAGTAGCAGCCGTAAATTTATTTTGGTTCTCTTACTCTAAAAAATGGTACTTTCAGGAGTGGCTCGGAAATGGGGCAGGAATATGTGTGCTCCCTACGGAGTCAGTGACGCAGCTCTGTGTCCCGTTACCATTTTCACCTTGTGCAATGCTGACTGCATCTTTTCCTTCCTAATTTATGTGTGATTTCACAAGACCAGTTGGATGGGCTGGCTGCCACTGTGGAGTGCTGGGTGGCTTGGACTGGTTATGTGTTTGCAAATTCAAGAGGGAGGGTCTGGGCTGCAATTCTAAGCCTGGGAAAGGATATTGCTTTCTTTTTTGTGCGTGTTTAACCATCTTGCCTTCCCAATTCTGTACTGCTCATAGGCCTGGAATGATCTCAAAGGTAACCTGAAAAGGCCTTTAGGGGTATGTAAATTACTTCAGACTAAAATCATAGGAAAAATGGCTGGAAAAAGCTTAGGAACAGATCCAGTCCATCTGATCGGCGTATGGCAGGATCCACTATACGTTTGTCATTCCTGACAGATGTTTATGTAACTTGTCCTTAAAGATCTCCACTGCTGTTTTTCGGCATCACCCCTTGACAGCCTGTTGCTTTTTTTTCCTAATTTCTAATCTTTCAACATCAGATATTGCTTTTGTCCTATTTACTCTGGACATAGAAAGCAAATTATTTCGCCTGCCTTTGTAGCCTTTCACGTTCCGAGAGCTTGTCATCATCTCAGTGTCTCCTGAGAACTCCGTGTCCTGTTTTCCTCCAGAGTTTTTGAGATCTCTGATTTTGTGTAATCTGCGTGGTTTTCCTGAAGTGCAGGTCCTTCATGCCTCAGTGTTGCAGCACTTCTGCTTATCCTCTCCACAGTGGCATTTTCCCTTTCCCCCTAGAATCACACTCTTAGACAGAGGTTTAGCCTAGTCTACCCAATAACTTAAAGAATTGCCAGGGCAACCAATAATGTCATCTTCTGCATTTGTGCAAGTAAATTTCTGCTTAAATAGCAATGTCTTCCTCTTTCCCATGTTGAATTATCACCCCTAGGTTTTTTAATGGATTTTCTTGGTTTTTTGTTTCCCCCAATGATTCTATTTGCCAAGTTTCCATGAGCCATGTGAGCAGAAGTCACCAAGAGTCAGTCTCATGCCTATGTTGTTATATCAACACCAGGAACCAAACTGGGGTTGGTTCTTTTGCCCCTTGATGTGACTGGCCATTGACATTAGATAAGTATGTGGGAGAGGGAATAAGAATCCTGCCTTCAATCCTGAGTTCATAACTGAATTACATCAGGTCTTTTGATAGAATGAGCCACATCTTGATAGCTCATGAGAAAGCCTTCTTCAGGGCTGTGATATTTTCCTCTTCTGTCTGTCTGGAAAGTGGCTGATTATTTCTGGTCATGTAGGACTGATTTCTAATCCATAAGTATGTGTCAGGATTGCCATCACTGATTTTTTCAAAAGCTTTGGCAGCCAGATAGGCAATAATCAATAGATCCAAACTCCCTTTTGTTCCCTATTGTATTTTTCAGCATTTTAAAACTCGCATTCCACACCCTCCTTTAAAATGTTGACCATTTTTAACTATAATATGGTAATGATTGAACATCTGACTTTAAGAAAATATTATCCAAAGAACTAAATTGTCCCAAACCTAAGCACAGCAGCATAAAATACTGACTGAGGTAAAGACTTGTCTCGTCAGTATGATCATAACTTGTGGTTTAGCAAATAAAGAGATTGCATTTAAATGAATGCAGCTGCCTTTAGAAGTTGAAAGAGAAGGAACATTTCAAGGGGAAAAATAACTTTATTCTCTTGCCAAAACTGTTGTTTCTAGCAAAAAAAGCCCTAACCCAAAACTTGGATTCAGCAGATGATATTTCCTTTTTTAACGACTGCTTTGGTCATGGCTACTCTGGGACACACAACACACACACACAGAGAAATATGCAGTGTAAAAAAACCCAAATCTCGTGAATTTAATTTTGGGGTTTTTTCAGCTCTTTTTTTGCACGTATGCCACTGCATGTTTAAACACAAATTTAATATCACAAAATATAAAACAGATATTCAAAGTGACCAAAGGAATATAAAGTTGGAAGTGTCTTTCCTTCTCCAAATCACTACCATGTGCTAAAGAAAAGTGGTTCTATTTAGGATGAAATTTCATTTTTATCATTGCGAGTGAAAAGTCCTCTTTTGATGTGGTTGCCATGTTTATTCCCACTGACACATCTAATGCTGGTGATGTTGGATTTCAGAAAGTACCGTGTTATTGGTTTGTTTTTTCTTTCTCTTTTCAAGCTCCTTGTTTTATGAGATGCTTAAGCAACAGGCATTTTAGAATGCAACTGATTTTCAGAAACAAGTGTAGTTTTTACACTGGTTTTTTACTCACTGGATGGTCAGGCCAAGTCGGAGCAGTGGTGTGTTATCATCAGTTTTACTCACTGTCTAAAAACACACTTTATTTCTTTTGTTGTAGGAGTATCTGGACCTGAGTGGACCTCTGGAACAGTATTCACCAAGTTACCCTGACACGAGGAGTTCGTGTTCCTCAGGCGATGACTCTGTGTTTTCTCCCGATCCAATGCCTTACGAACCTTGTCTTCCCAAGTACCAACACATGAATGGAAGTGTTAAAACATGAAAAGAAATCACGCAGAGGAATACAGAAACAAGAACATCAAGCTACCTACCACATACAAAACAAAATCTTTTCTCCAGGACCTTAACGTTTCTGCTTGTACATATGAAATACGGGGGGAAAAAAAGAAGAAAAAACCCAACAACTTGGAGGAAAGCAGTCAGAACCTACATAAAGAATTTCATCATTTGCGACTTTTAAAAGTTTCCAACAAAGAATGTTTATGAGCTGTGTCTAGATACCCATTGCTATCAGTTTTCTGGCTTCCTGTAAGCTGCAACAGACTTTGTTTGTACAATGGACCAGTTGGACTTGAGGCAAACTCTGGGTCTGCCTTTCTTGTTTATTTTGTAATATTTGGAGAAAATATATGTTGGCACACACTTACAGAGCACAAATGCAGTATATAGGTGCTGGATGTATGTAAATATATTCAAAATATGTATAAATATATATTATATATATTTACAATGAATTATTTTTTGTATTGATTTAAAAATGGATGTCCCAATCCACCTAGCAAATTAGTCTCTTTTTTAACAGCTATTTGCTAAATGCTGTTCTTACACAGAATTTCTTAATTTTCACCGTCCAAAGGTGGAAAATACTTTGCTTTCAGGGAAAATGGTATATCATTAATTTATTAACTAATTGGTAATGTACAAAACAGTTAATCGTTTATAGGGTTGTTGTGTTTTTGTAATTTAAATGGCATTTCTATGCAGGCAGCACAGAGAACTAGTAGATATATTGCTCAGACTTTACTAGTTTTCAGATCTTTAAAAAAAGAAATATTTACAGTATATAACTAATTTGAGGGAATTAAACTTTTGATTTATTTGTGTTTAAAAACTGCAGTGTCAGATGATTATTCTTTTCAAAACCAAATCCTTTAACAAGAAAGTCTTTTATTCTCATTACCTGTCACTTTAACAATTTAACTCTTTAGCAAGGTTTCCCATGGCCAAAAACCAGTGTCATTCCACACACACATACACACACACCCCCCAAGAAAAAGATTTTAAACAGAGTTGTTAAGGTAAGGAAAGATGAATTTGTCTATAACCATAGCAGAACATACTGCTCTAAAAGCTGCTGAGCTTCTGAGTTGCACATGCATCAAATTAACAACAATTCTCTTCCCTGAGTTGGGTAATAGGTTCCAGATCCTTTGGCCTGGATCTTTTGCCTTTTAGTCTATCCCTCTATTGTAACTTAAGTTAAAAAGAGAAAAGTTGTTTATAATGACAATTTGCCACATGAATATCAGCATCTTTTTAAGGGATTAATTCATGCTGACTCCAGTATTTCCTTCTGATCCATTCCATAACAGTAGGTATAGCACTGGCCTCTGCTAAAATATCACTGTGGTTTTTATCTTTTTACAGAAGTCTTACTTTCAGAACACTCACACTGATGTGGCCATGGAATATGAATGCAAATTACACTGTTTTATGTGGTGGTGTGTTTGTTTTGTTATTTTTTTTAAATAATTTTTTTAATTGGGTAAAATAAGTATTAAAATCTGTTAACTTTTGTACTGACAATAAAATGTTTCTACAGATATTAATGTTAAAATTACAAAATAAATGTCATGCAGCTTATTTTTCCTAATCCTTTGTGTCATACAAAATGGTTTCCTGAACATCAAGTGTTGGAACACTTCCAGAAATGCTTCCTTTTGACCTTATCACAGATTCTGTATTACAAAGCAATCCTTTCAGGAATAATGCTTTTGCCTCTGTCTTGTAAAATGTCTACTCATGAGTAGCATGGGTTCTTTGAGTAAACATATGTACAGTCTTTGGTGGAAAATGGTTTGAAGTGTTCATACTGTAGATGCAAAGTATGTTCTCTATTTAGTCAGGCTGTATTCTTTAGTGAAGTTTCTGATTCATACTGGAGAGGATGGAGGACTGTTTGTATGGGGAGTGTAAAAAAACAACAAACAGATGGAAAGAGAAGCATCATGGAAACAGCATAAAAGTTTGGGGATTTTAATATAATTTTTTTTTTTTTAACTCTGAGACAGAAGGAAGACACACCATTTATGGCACTGCTTGAGACAGCAGTGGAAACTTAATGGTCCCATTGCTTCAGGTCAGCCAGAAAAGGGGTTTGGATGTGGTCTTCCAAGCAATTGTGGACCAAGAGAAGATGTCTCTTTTGTAAAAGTGCTTCAGACACCAAACTGCTTTGGTTTCTTTTGTCTCTTTTGACTTTGACTAAAAATCCCACGCCAATCCCAAGAAACTTTCCAAAAAAATTCCTGTTAAATACTGATGTTTTTCTACTAAGAATTTATCTGATTGAAAGATTCCCACTGCCTTCACTAAAAAGCATCGTTCCCTTTCCCCACAACATCTATTACTATTAGCAGCAGTGGTGGCTTCTGACAGAAACCACGATATTCATAATGACACTTGGCTGGTTTTAGGATTCTTTTAAATGCTCTCATTAGATCTTGAATCTTGCTCTGCTTTTATTGAAATGGATTTAAATGCATCTTTTCTACTTTGGTATCTTTTTAAAATAACAGTACATGAACACAAGAAACATGATGGAAGGTGCTGTTAAGGTAAATTTATTTGGTTACCTGATTTTGCTTTAAACAATTTATTTGCTTTTCCTTTGTTCATTTTTTAGCTCTCAAAGAGTTAGATGTGCACCTTGGAGATAGACCACAGTTTCACAAGTTTTGGCTGCAGTGTATTATGCCATGTTCCTGATTTTATAGTGCAATCCATGGATTAAGCTTTTATTCTTTCCTGCTGTCTGAAGACTTTCTTCTCCAGTGACTGGTGATCTCGTTCTATGAAAACCCTGGCTCTAGAACAGGACACAGAAGCCTCACTTTCTTGGGCAGAAGCAGAATGTTCTTTGTGTGTGTAGTTGCAAGAGGAAAGGAGTCATCAGAAAATAAAATCTGGCAAGAAATTTCTTTAAAGGGGAAATATTCCTTATTGCTATGCCTGACTTTGGATCTTTCTTGAGAATGAGGGGTTTGGAATTTGGATTGCTATTGCATATAAAAATAAAGTTGCAATTATTAACAGGAGTGATAATGAAGAGTAGCATTTTGTCAGGAAATGGATTTGTATTGATGTGGATAATGAGGATTATGTTCTATGTATAATCTGTTTCCTGCAGCACCTAATTGTTTCTTGTCCCCCCTTTAAGCATTTATTTGAGTCAATTCTATATAACATATGAGAAAATATGGATGTAGAAATAAGATTTGTTATGGCTCAAGGCCATAAATAAGTTCATATTGCCTGGTTTGGGTTTGTTTTCCCTGTTTATTGTAATACAGCAAGTAACATGGACTATACAAATCAGACAAGAATACAGGTTTTTACTATACTATAGCAAGTGTCCTAGGCTCTATACATCAGATAAGGATATAGCTTCTGTCTTTTTCTATTGATTTCATGCCATTCAGTATCTGTTTCATTATGCTTTTACAAAAGCAAGAGTTAAACTGTGTTTTGTTTCAAATCTGTCTAAAGACAAAGTTTATTGTTTTATTTCTGGAAGTAACATGTTCAAAATTGTGTGCCCAATCTAACAATTTTCATGCCTAACCCTTGAGAAAAGAGCACTACAAAACCCTGAGATTTATAGACCATCATTTTAGAGAAAAGTTCAGTGATCTCAGAGTAATTAATTAAACCAAGAAAAGGTTAAGGATTGTCTTGATCAGGGTATAAGCTGCTGTTAGAGTAAGATACTTTTAAATAATTAAGGATCTCTGATTTAAAAGCTTTAGGAACAGTGTCTGAAAGGTGGAGCTAGACCCCTCCAGGCTGGGTGGGAAAGTGTGTCTTTTGGGTGGTGGAAGGATTCAGTGGCAGGAGCAGGGGTGAGTGCCATCAACATTCCCCAGCTGAAGCAACTGTCCTCTTCTGTGGCTCACCACTGAGCAAAATCCCTCAGTGAGCTGTTACCATGTTTCCCTCTGTCCTCCCAGGTCTGTAATGGGAAAGTTTATGTCACGCAGAGCCCCAGTGACAAGTTCTGGAGATTTTCTGTAGTCCAAGAAATTTTAAATGAGTGCAGAGTGGCTCCTCACATCAGTGTCTGCTTAAGAAAGGTAAAGAACTGTTAGAAGAAAAATCCCTTAGTAAACCTCCCAGAAGCTTTATTATGTTTTAGTTTTATTTGCATTATTTTTAAAGCAGCCTAACATACTTGAGGGGGAAAAAAAGGTAAAAATATTGCTGTTCATAGGAGGAAAAAAAGCCATAGAAAGAACAAAAAGTGAGCCAACACCTGGTTTTGAAAGATCATCTATCCATTCTGTAATCAGGAAGTTCTGTAGCAGAATAATTTGATCTAATAGTTGGAAAAATTGCATTGATTTTTCCACGGTAAATGGAATAAACTTGTTGGGATGAAGCATCAGTTACCTCCAACAATTTGTGCTTGGCAAGACCATCAAGCATTCTGTGCCTGTGAATGTCTCTGCACTTCTGAGCTTTTGTCACTGTGAGTCCTGAATTTTATAAGCAGCTTAAATGCAATAGATTTTGTGGAGGAAGTAGTCTTCTTTTTATTCTCTTGTACCAGATTTACCTGTTAACCAGATTTTCTGTAAGGCTTCTAAAGGAGGGAGAAGACTGAGCCAGTTACTCTTTTCACAAGAATGTGCAGAGACAAGGGGAAGAGGCACCAGTTGCTGAAGGGTATATTTATCTCAATTTTAGAAAAAAATATCTTCACTTTGAGACCACTCAGACAGTGGGATAAGCTGCCTAGAGAAGCAGTGGAATCTGCCTGGCTGTAGATATTCAAGACTTGCCTTGACAGGGCCGTGAATAACCTCTTCTAAGGCCCTGCTTTCAACACAAGACAATCTCCAGGGTCCCTTCCAGCTGAAACTTCTCTGATTTTTCGAATCTGCATTATTGGCCAAAGGTGACCCAGATCTGCAGCAGAGTTCTGGAAAGCTGTACTGGCACATGTTGAGGTTGTCAGTGGGATGTATTGTTCAGTAAATTCAATTTAGTGATGCACTTAACAAGAGAGGTCCCCCTCTATTAAGGATGTTGAAAGTCATGTCCTGGCTTGCTTCTGGTTATCACAGCTGGCCAAAAATCTTGGATTCCTCTGCAGTAGAAAACATTGTTTTGTCAAAAGCTTTCTAAAGCATGAGTGTCCTGCAGAAGAAGAAGTATTCTGACTTTAGCAGAAGGACATTACTCTGTCAGAGTCATCTTGTTAGAAGGAAATGAAGTAATTTTATGATGCAGCTATTTAATAGTAGACAATAGTATCCAAAGTCAAAGTAAGAATGTTTTGCTTCTATCAAAACAGAATGGCTCAACTAACTCCAAGTGACACCCAGCAAATAATTGCACTTTTAAAATGTTTTATTTCCAGTTCAAGCTGAAGATGAGGTTTCCTTGAAGAATGTAATTTTAAGTATCAAAGATATTTCCATTGCTCAGACTGCCTCCCGATATTTTGACAGGCTTTTTCCTGATGCACCAGCTATTGTTCTAGGGGCCAGGATATCTTGGGATGGTTTATGGTACCATTTCCACTGCCTAGCACCACCAACCTGAGACCAGGTTGCTTTTCCTGAAACAGTGAATTACAGGGAAAGCTTTTCCAAGCCTCAAAGGATTTCCAGGGAGAACTAATATTTCTTTGTGGCAGAGGAGCAACTCGTTTCTTCTGCATTTGAATTGTCTGAGGCAATAAGGAGAGAGTGGAGAAACAGGAGAGAAAACAAGAGCCCTGATGTCACTGGCTGCCTGGGGAAATCTATGGCCCATTATACTAGAACCAATGTGAAAGACATTTTATGGAAAAAGAAAATCAATACTCCCAAGGACTGTTTTAAAGACTTCTGAGAGAAGGTAGCTAAGGTGTGATATTTTGTCTAGACATGTTTCCCTGGCACAACTATAATTTATTTTTTTTTTTAGGGCTATTCAGCAGTACGCAAGACTTTCTTTTGCAAAAGTTAGCTGGCCCAAAAATGCACAAGTTGCCAGCTGAACACTGCTGTATTGTTCAATTCAGTAAGTGAGGGATCTGATGTGGGAATGATGCTTTGAGTATTCAGAAGAACAGCCACACCCAGGGCTGCACAGAGCGAGTGTGACACTGGAGAAAAATGGAGTTGCAGCCTTAAACATGGTGCCTGAGTTTCAAGTGTTATGTGCCCAATCCTAAGTGCCAAAAGCACTTGAGAACAGTTTGCCACCACGAAAGCTCCTGAGGAAATTCTGGCCTATGATGAGGTCTCATGAGGAGAGCAATTAAGCACCGTGGCAGAAGAATGCCCCTGTTCTTTGCTCAGCCAGCAGGTTTTGGAGAGGACAGAACAGAGCTCATAGTGTGCAGTTTATGCTGATGCTAAATTAGTTCAGGGATGAGGAACCTCTTGGTGCAGCCTTCATCCCAGAGGGGCAGGAGATGCACACACAGGCTGAAGGGAGAGCCATGGTCTGCCACCAGCAAACTATGCACTGTGAGAAAAGAGGGGAGGGAAGAGAACTTACCCAGCTGGCACTGGCTCCTGTTTCAAGATGTTTCCTTATGAAACTGCTCATTTTGTCCTCATCGGCTCCGGGAAGCCACTGCCCCAAATACCTGTGTGCTTATCTCCTGTGGAGCTGCCAATGGTTTTAAATGGAACTGCTGGCCTGCAACTTGCCTGGCATATCCAAATCTCATGGAACTTTTTCTTTTATCAATAATACCCCCCTCTTAGCAGTTTTCTTGAGTATATTTCATTTACTTTTCAATAAGGTTTTTTTAAGCTGCTCGCATTTTTCAGATTTGAGAAAAAAAAATTCTGTTTCTGCTGGGAATGGTAAGTAACAAAAATTTGCCTATACATTTTTTTCAATTTCATATTTTCCCTCTAATTTAAAATTACCAAGACTTGTTCCCTGACAGCTGCTATAACAAATGGTGGACTTCTTCAGCTGATGTAATCCAAGACTTCATGTCAGAGCAGATGTGATGTGTATTTATCAGCTGGTCAATGAAATATAATCTGTTAATTTGTTCTTTAAAGTTAAGCAGCCTCTTTATGGTGTTTTTCAGTAAAAATAGTATTTTTTCCTAATTATTTATACAGATTTGGTCTGTACAAGAATTTTTGTACGTCCAGCTAAACCATTAAGGTAATACCACATAAATGTTCAGTAATCACATAATAGATGTAATCATAACAGGGTTCTGGAAGAGTCAATAAAAATGTTACTAACCAGATAAAAATGGTGAAGGAAAAATGTTTTTATCATGAGTTAAAAGTAGTGTTTTTGGTTTTTCCCTTAGAATTTGGCAGCTCTTTCCTTGCTCCTCATTTGACTTTTTGCTCCATTGTTCACAAATACTCTGTGGATCCTCATCTGCCTTACTATTGGGGAAACAACAGTTATATTCAGGAAGCTTCCAACAGGCCTTAAAATCCCAGCATTTCATGCCTGGTCTTGCAACAGCCAGTGTTCTAAACATGAAGGATGTCACTTGGATCCAAAGTCAGATCTTACAACCTCTGTTTTTGTGCATGTGTAAGTTGGCCTCACAGTCACACAGTATGTGTGCTGAGCTCCCTTTTTTTCTTGGTGTTGCAATAAACAGGGGGGAAAAAATCTGCTGTGGTTTTCTTTAGGCTTTGTTTCACTCATTGCAGACAGATGAGGAGGGAAGAGGCAGCAATTCCTTGCTTTTCAGTGTCACATTTGTTGTCTGTCTTGCTGGAGTCTCCACCAACTCCTGCCCTCATCATGCCACCTCAGTAGCTAAAAAACATACATCCTCAAAGGCTCATATTTTGTCGAGATTTCTTTGTAACTTGACTAGACAGCCATTGCTACATTGATCAACTCCCTCTGTTTGACAAACTGTAGATTTATGGCTCTGTGTTGGTGAAACCAAAAGGTAATTAAACACAATCAATCAGTTCAGCTGAAGTTTCCAGATACTGCTGGTGAGATCCTCTTCAAACGTCATTAAAGGGCTTCGAGGAGCCTGGAGGGAAAACAAAAGAGAAGATGGCTATTTTCCCCACTTTTTCCAGAGTATTTTCAGACTCTCAAAATACACCTCCAAAGGTCTAAATGGATTTTTTAAAAAACAGAAAGCCTTGGGGAGGACAAGGGTCTAGGGGTTTGTCCTGGGGGAGAAGTGGGGCTAAAAGGAGCATCAGATGGCAGTGGTAAGTCACTAACTTTGAATGGTTTCTACAGGCTCAATGTCTGCTTTTACTCTGAGCAGCACAGCAGTCATGGATGGCATGTTCCTTTCCAGAGGGAACATTCCCACTTCATTAATGAGCAGCAGAGATGTGATACAAACACGACAAAGTTCCCTGCTGGATTTGTAAACCCTTTCTTAAACAGCTTTGGAGTTCTTGATTTCCACAGTGTTCCAATGTGCAGCCATACTCTACCAACTGACTTCTAGGAAACTCTATTGGAGTAGAATCAGCTTAATTCGTTTATTTATCTGGTTGCTGTTGAATATGATCCTTTTTCCTCAAAGCAGCTGCAATATACATGTAATAAACAAAAAAAAGAGGTAGCTTTTATTCTTTCATCCATTGTATATCCTTTGAGGAGAAATGCTTGGTATTTCTTGGGCTTACACACATTAACAAATGTCAGTGTTGTTGTATCTGTTGCAACTGCAAGCATGTGTAAATTACTATGTGCTCCTTGTATAATATGGGAAGAGAAAGACACCAAGAGATTAGTGCCTGTGCTCATATGCAGATGATATGTTATTAGGTTGATTTGTATAAAAGAGATAATATATTCCTATAAACACTTGGGAAGGTGCAATGTCCAGTGGAAAAAAATCTTGATAATTTTCTGACAATGAAAAAAAAACGTTCAACTTTCACTGCAACCACAAACAGAGCTAAAATAAGCCTTTGTCCTTTTACTTGATCTATGTCTTAGGCCACTTAACAAACCTTTTTGTGTTTCTGGCACCTTATTCTGTGTTTGATAGCCAATAAAGGTCAGTTTTCATTTTTGTATATTTGTGTTTCCTTACAAACAAACAAAATCTTTATCTGAACTCTTTTTTGAGTCTGCTATGGAGCCGTTACTCAAGGCTCACCATAAAAATGTAACAAGGCTCCCTCTCAGCAAAGTCTGTGTGTGTTTAATGCCATTAAAAATAGGCCTTTTGCCAGAAGCCACACGATTAACTTTCTTATGGTGCCAGAGTTATGTGGTGAGGAAGTTGTCTCCGTCTCTAAATCCCCCTTTATTCCATTCTTTTAAAAGTAAGGAATATTTGGAGGATGCAATGCTTGACTTTAGCACATTACCCTGGAAAAATGTAGCCAGCAACATTCTTCTGATGGTGATCTGTTCCCCTTAATTAATAAAAAAATGTTGGATTCTTTGGAATCTGGTGCTAACTGTGTAATATGGAGTTATCATTGTGATAGGAGGTTTTCTGTTTGCAATCCAATTCTGGTCCAGATTCTTGGACTGCTTAGGCTGATAGCTGCTGCTGCGTGCTCAGCACCTGGAGCAGTCTGCTCTCTCCAAAAAGACTGCTGGGAGGCTTTGGAGAAAGGCACTGCAACTCCATATCCAAAAGTCCTGGAGAGGAACATTGCTTGTAAGATTCATCTTCTCTCTGTGAGCACCTTCTCTGCCTCCTGTTGCAGCACCACCCAACCACAGCTTCTCTGCCTACAGCAGCAGCCTCAGGGTAAGGAGATGTTGCTTTTTTTCCCCAGAAAGGAGCCCCATCCTTGTTAAAGCTCCTTAAGACACTTGTGCCTGACCCACAGCAACACCACTGGCTGCAGGAGCAAGCAGCTTTCATCCCTGTCTACTGACTGCCACTTTGCTTCCTAAAAAATGCATCTCACTTTCATTTTAGAACAAAAAAACCAAAACCCATTCCAATGTCTCTGCAGTATGACCTTCTAAAGACAGCTACTGCATTGACCATATAACCTGGATGCTCAGCTGGATTTAAATTTTCCAATTGTTAATTTTCTAATATGTCCCTCAGGTCCCTTATTAATGGACAGCTTATGGAGGAGGTCTGGGTTACTGTTTACCACAGCCCTCAATACTTTGGCATCCCTTGAGTCAAATTGAGCTCTCAGGCTTCTGCTTGCCAAGTTAAATCCTTTTAGCATTTTTATAATCTCCAAACACACTTTTCTTCATCTCTCAGACTGGGTCTCTGCAAGTCAGTAAGCATTTGTTGTTTGAAATCAGATCACGATGAAATCACTTAATAGTCGCTCTATGAAAATATTTTGTTTAAAAAACACTCAAAACTTAATTGGAATGAAAATACCAGCAGCTGGATTGTAGTTTGAAGTCAAAAGTCTGAGAAGCAGCTGGAACAGCAGGATTCAGAGAGACACATCTAATTCTTCCCCTTCCTACAGGAACATTTCAAGGCTGCTCTATTTTGGCAATGAAAAGGACCCACTTGAATTCAGCCTTCTCTGACCAATATTGTTTGCTGCTTGTACATCTCTCACCTAGTTATGCAGATAAACCACAGAAAAATTCTGGTGTTTTTTTCCATGCTTTATGGAGGGCTCTGATGAGCTCCATGTATTACTAAAACATCCTTGCCATTACAGCCATATCTGAATAATGATATGCTTAAGACGAGAAATTAACTTCTCACCTCCTCGAATCAGACTTACTGAAAAATGTGCTCTACAGACTCGTTCATTGGATGAAGGTTTGATCCTTCAAATATATTGAGTCAGGCTTTTAACTTGTCCCAAAAGAAAGATCTAATTAAAGCAGCACAAGAATTCACTGGCACAGGGTGCCCAGAGAAGCTGTGGCTGCCCCATCCCTTGAAGTGTCCAAGGCCAGGCTGGAAGGGGCTTGGAGCCACCTGGGATAGTGGAAGGTGTCCCTGCTCATGGCAGGGAGGTTGGAATGAGGTGAGCTTATGGTCTCCTCCATCCCAAACCATTCTGTGACACATGAACTTGCTGGACAATTTTGGTTGTGTTTTATTTATACTTGTTTGAAGGAGTTAAGATTCAAATAGTTCGAGATCTTGGGTGTGAAGAGTAGTGTCCCTACCATGGTTTCATTGGCAAAATGCTGCAAAATTTCAGACTAATTTCCACTAGATAAATTTCCTTCCATCGCAAGAGCTAATGGATTAGGGCGCAATTAATTGCCTGGAGAAATAACCTTGTTGGGGTAGAAGAGATCCACACACAGCTCAGCAGCTTCTTGTTTGTATCTGAAAAGTTTGTCCCTTCATTTGATCACTGTAGAACATTTTGGTTTAGATAAAGAGGGAAATGAATGTATAAAAAAATGTAGTTTTGACACTGAGGTCCTCAGAGGCACGTGCAAAATATCCCTAAATTATTCAAGCTTACTGGAGCTGCCTTTAGATAATTTCTCACTGGATGTTTACTTTCAAATTGCACATATGACCAGCAGGATATCTGGATTCCTAAAAATGTTGTTTTATTTTTTTTTTTTAATTACAGATATAGTAATACAAACTTGGCACGCAGTGCAATGAGAATGTCAGCAACCTCAGAAGTCTGAAAGCATCCAGTGGATGAAGCATCCTGCTCTCTGCCAGCAGCAATAAAGGAATTCCAGCGAGGACTTTGGAAAGTTTAAAGGGGCATCCAAGGTGATTTAATCATGATTACAGTTGTCACAATATTGACAGGCTTTTTGGCACATTGGGGTTTGGATTTTTTTTAATAACCTGCCATGAAAACTGAGATTAGGGGGCATTATTAACAGATTGCAGTTGCGAAACTAAAAGGTTAAGGATATAAATTAGACTTGAAACTTGAAGGTGTTGCCCTTATTTTAAATCCTACTGAACAATCTTTTTATCCTAAGATAATTAAAACTATGAGGTTGAGGAGAGAGAGCAAGCATGTTTTAATGCAAAAGGGGAATGATTATCTCTTGTTAATTTTTAAGTCACTTCTGATCATGCTGCAAATTATTTTTTAGAGGCTAAAGTGTGCTCCAATATATGTATTTTTGTATTCTTTCTCATCAGTATTATTTTAGTAGCTAAAGGCCACTTGTTACATTTCAGGTACTTAATATGTACTCCAGGTATTTAAGACACAACTAATTTTTGCTGGATTTTCCCTCAAGGTGCAGAGCCATGGAACAGGTGTCTCCCAGGGGACAGGAGCACTGCCAGCTGTAGCAGGATGGAGCACAGGTCTGGGTTGTCTTTCTGGGCCCACCCCCATGCTGATGCAAACAGTGCTCAAGCCAAAGTTACCCTGAGGAGGAGAAAGTCCATAACAAATACAAACAAATCACTTCTAGCAGTTGGCAACTAGTTCTGGAGGATTTTTTGTTTGTTTAATCACCTTCCAGGTTCTGCATTATTACGAAGATGTTGTTCTTTCTGGACAACACTGTAGACAGCAGGAGTGTCTCATTCTTTTGGCAATGTCAAAAGGACACAGATTAAAAATGTGATGCAGACTAGACCTGGTGAAGTAGCTGACAAAAGATTCCACGAATATTTGCTTGGATTTCTTGAACTGAATTTGCTTTGGCCTTGTTCCCCCTTCTTTGGACTTTATATATTGAAAGCATTGCAGTATTGTCATTCCTGACCACATATAAAAGCAACCTTTAAAATAATTTCCTTCAGAAGAAGTTAAGTTTGGTATTTGCCACTTTTGTATCACAACTCTCCAAAAAAAAGGGAGAAAAGAGTGACTACAGCACTTCCATCTGATCACAGCAGCCACTGCAGGAATAACGAGGGCACAGTGCTGATAGTTTTGCCTTGTAACAGAAGATTCATTTTGTGGGAGGACAAAAAAATCCTCAAAAACCAAAAACCATAGAAAAACATATTTGTTTCTGCTCTTTGCTGAAGGTTACATTTCATTCAGAGAGGGGTCACATCAGTCCAGAAATTACTATGTGATTCCAAAGGAGGTGGAGACGTCAGGTGTTGGGATGGAATTGGAAAAAGGCACCTGGGGCTCTCCAGCAGGTGCTTCACTGCCACTGATGAAAGTTTCTGCTATTGTAGATGATGTTTATGTGCTTCTGTGCAAACTGTGTTGGGGGTTTATCCCCCAGCCTGTCTCACTTGCAGGGTAAGTGTGGATATTGGTCTAAGGAAATGGGGCACAGAAACCTGGTAGCAGTGGCTGGAAAATATCACTGGGGAGACAGGGGTGAATCAGTGTCAGATGAAATGACCTCAGCACATGGTGTTCAGCAGCTCTATGAACAACTGATGAAAAAAGGGCAGTACAGAAATACAAGAAAAGAAATTCCATTGTGGTTTTACTAAGCAGAGCATCCAAACGGTGTAATCTGTACATGGAGTCTCTGCATTCAAGGAAGTCAAACCTTTCCAATACTTTGTTGTCTCAAACATTCATTTGAGCAATCAAGGAGTTCATTCAACTCCCAAATAAGCTCATAAACCAACAGATAAACATGAATTTCTAGAATAACTGGCTGTCATAAGGCCGAAATCTGAGCTTCCCAACTGCAGTCTGGTAAATCTGTTTTCCTTTATCTTTCTGGAATAGCCAGAATCCTGAATTGTTAGGTTAGGTTTACCTTTTAGAAGAGAGTGATTTAAAGCAAAATATTTTATCACACATATCCCAGAGCTAAGCACAAGCCCTCGATTGTGCTCTGCTGAAATTCATGTGAATGCCATCATTGTATTGATCGGTTGACTATCACTGCAGATGTTTGAGGGTTATGGATTCTTTCCTGAGATCATATTAAATCTTAAATTGAGTTTCTGAATTACCAAAGTAAATGAATAAAAGAGTATAAATGGATAACCAAGAAAGTTGCATCAATTTACACAGCCTGAGGTTGTGAGCCGTACTTTGTTTTGTGCCAACTCCGTGTTCCTACATCATTAAGTTATTCTTGTGGTATCTGGTTGTGGCATTCGATTACAAAATAATTCTATCATAACAAAAGAAGCTGTCTTCTACTACAAATCTATGTTTAGTGTTCAGGATCTTCATGTGCTGTGAGGATATCAAGTAAGAAGCAAACCTCTTCCTCCCGATTTTGAACATACTCTTGAGCATAATGGATTTAAAAATCCGCTGTAACCTTTTGCTATTGGCACACAGCATGTGTGTGACCTCCTGACCTCACAGCTGTACTCAGGGAATTGTATACTTCAATGATTTCTTTTTATACAAACCTGTGTTTGGTTAATTTTAAAAATAATTATTCTGAGTTTTCGCAGAAATGAGAGTCAGGGACACACGGCATGTTCCAGCCTACAAAAGACGGCTACTAACAGCACCTTACTTAAAAACCTTATTTTTCACCACGTTATAAGGGTAATTTACCACTCCCTCTGCTTATCACTGTGAGTATGGTTAAATATGCCACTTTTGTCTACAGTGCTGCTGCTCTTTAAGAATACTAAATCATGAGAAAGAGCTTAAATAGGTTTTCATACACTGATGTTGAGTCTCAAATGCTTTAAGGCTAAGAGGGGCAGATAATTATTCTGAAATGCAAGGAGCTTTTTTATGCTGTAGTGAGGCATCAGATCAGCTGGCAGAGCTCCCTTTGCAGTGAGTGGTGTGCAATCACCCAATTATTGCAGGGGCCCTTTTAGAATCCCATTCTACAAGCACAGGTCTGGACAATGATTGAACCCACATTTTTGCTTTCAGTTTTATAACCTCTATAACTTCACTAATACCATTTATTGCAGAGCATCCCAAAATGCTGTGCCAGTGCAAGTGGTGGGCAGTGAACAGTGATGTTGGGTTGATAAGGAGGGTGTGAAAGTAGAAACCTTTAAAAATGGTTTTGTTTTTGGAGGAAGACTGATGTTGTTGCATCCTGATTGCCAGACTAAAGCTACAAATGAAAATGTAACTATTTCTGGATGTTGAATAGAAAGATGTAAAGGTGCATGGACAAATATAAATGTAACTGAAGTACTCCTGGTGGACATCTAGAAATAGATACATTTGTTCTGAAATTTGGTGCTATGGCAGGATTTCTAACAAGAGCTTTAAATATAAGATACTGAGAGTAATATTCTGTGTTTCACTTTTACTTACATCTTCATGCCAATTCCTTTGTGCCTAGTAGTGCTTTAAATAAAGCAAGACAGTATTTTCAGTGTTAGCCTTCTCGTTACTTTCTGACTTACAGAATGAAACTTACTGTTGCTGTCTGTTTTTCTCTCTCCAAAAATACCAATGGACTGAGGCCTCAGCCCACAGGCAGCATCCAAGCAGGTCCTTGTTCCCACGTTGACTCCCACTCCATCCCACTCGCAGCAGTGCACTTGCCCCAGAGCTGTCTGTCTCCTCTGCAACTTCTTGATTAGTCTTCAGCCAATCTGATCTGCAAGGTGAATTGTGTGCTTTCCCAATTATCAAGGTGTTCACAGGTTATTTTAAGGGAGGAAAATGATCCAAGAAAACACCCAACAACCCTATTCATCTTCAATATTGCCATATGCTTGACACGTTACTCCATAGAGTACCTAGTAAAATGAACCCTTGCAAATGGTATGGGCACAAAAATTAGCATTACATAGTCGATAAATCATGCAAGGAATTTGGTATCTGTGTACTTAATCTAAATTTGTTAACACTGGCAAGATAAAGGTCATTTTGACTCCATGCCGACTCTTGAAACTGGGACACTGTTCAGAAATTTGAGGTTTCTTCATCCAGCTGTGTACATGTGCCTTGTTATCTAATACTTTAATTGCTAACAAAACAGTGGGTAGTGGAGAATATACTGGTCTGTGTCAATATTTAAGCAGGACTTTACTTATAGCTGAAGTTTATTCACCATGGAGAGAGAAATTTTTTGCCTCACTTGAGTAATTGGCCAAAGAAAAAGCAGGGTTTCAACTTGCTCCTGTGGTTGGTACTTACTGTAGGCAAGTAGAAAAATGTGTTGAAAAAAATATACTTGAGACCTGTGTCTTTCAGGTCCTTTTATTTTCTTTTGCTTCAATCCTCCCCCTCTTGATATTTCAGGAACTTCTGAGTGTTTGAGACCTTTCTCCTTCCCAATGGTTGAGACAAATTAAACTATCTGGCTTATTCCTGATGAATATTTGCCTGAATTCTTAACATTCTTCCACAAAGGAGATTAGCAGTTGTAATTATCTCGCCTTTCCTTCTCATCAGTCCTTGAAAAGCTGAGCATGGGGATGCAGAAATACAGGCAAGGACACCTGAGAAGAGAAAAGATAAGCTGCTGAGGTTTAGGTACACAGATCACCACCACTGTCTATCTCCACCTCATTCTCAGTGGCTTTTCCCTTAAGTCGCTTTCCTTTAAGCTTCTAAAATCTAAAATTTGCTGTTTTCCATGTCCCAAAGTCTGATCCTTGCTGTGGAGGAAGTTAAAATAAGGAATGCCATACCACTCACATAAAGCCCAAAAATATTTGGGATGCTGATTATGGAGGTGGTTATGGATATTTTCTTATTCAGACTGGAGTTCTTCATGTGGAAGCAGCAGAATGTGTAGCTGTGAAGTCTGCCATGTACAGAGGCTCAGTTTGGGTGATTTTTCCTGGAATCTGTTCACATGGTTAAAGGATCTGTTTGTTTTTAATACCTTATGTTCACCAACCCATGATAACATTAACAAACCAAGTCCTGAGGAAGTTCCATGCTTTGACCATTCCTTTGTGCTTCTTGGAAGTCTCTCCTGAGTTGATCCTACTTCAATCTTCCCCTTCCATACTGAAATTAATGTTTGCCTCTACCTTTCGGCCATTTCTGAGCTACATTGGGACCTGAAATAAATATGTAGCCATATGAAACCCCTGTGTCAAGACACAGAAGGTACATCCAGTCTTTGTCCTGTGAAATAAGACAATATCACAGTCCAAATGCAGCATAGCTTGTGGCTGTACTTGCCTTTGTAGGACCACAGAAACTAGGACTCCAGGTACCAGACTGCTGGTTTTAATACAAATCTCATTACTAGTGTAAGACCTGGCTTATGGCCATAAAAGTGGTGGTTTTGTTGGGTGTGGGGTTTTTGGGGGGTTTTGGTTTCTTTCTTCCCTAAGCAGAGGAAACGTGCAAAGAGCACATACCTCATAAGTTAAAGCTGTGTGCAGATAATTGGAGAGAGGAAGAAGAGGCAGCAAGCTTTGAACAAAGAACCTTTTCTCCACAGAAGATGTGCACATGTGCCATCCCTTTAAAAACCTCTGCCAACTCTGGCCAGGTTTGTTAGGGGAACTGACTGGAATTTGTCCATGTATCTCCTAGAATAGATAACTATCCCTCTGGGGGGAACTGAGAAGGCTCAGTATGATGATTCAGGGGTCTAGACTGATGGCTGTGGTGCATGGAACTATAAAGGGAAGCAGAGTGAGCACTGGAGTAGCTGCATTTAGCAAGCTGACTGACAGTTTTCAGCCTTTTTCTCTGACAGTCAGCTCTCTATTGTCTTTCAAGGTGAGTTTGGGGCATTTTTAGCTGTTTTCAAGCTGTGGCAAATCCCCATGTAGCTTTTTTTTTTGTAAATCTGAATTTTTGTCCACATCCTGTCTCTAATCCAGATTTTTCCGTAACTCAGAGCAATTTTTACTGACACAAGTTCAATTCCCAAAAAATCCCAGAACAGACTGACATATTCAATTGCTGTATAATAACTTCAATTCTTATTCATATATATTTTCAGTAGGAGTATCTGTTGGAAGGCAACTATTTGTTTTGCCAAGTCACTACATTATGGCATGATGAGGATCTAAATTAGAAGGATTTCCATTATGGCATGATGAGGATCTAAATTGGAAGTATTTCCAGATGTGAAAGAACCAAGTTAGTTATGTCAAAGAAAGCTCAAAACCCAACCATATTTAAATGCTCTGTTTTACAGAATTATATTTTCATTAGGATTTACTGCTAAAAAATCATATTTCCAACATTCTTTATCATGTTAGTGATTTTGTCCTTTCTAGGAGAACTATTCTATGGTGACAGGGAAGACTCTTCCTAGATTACCCATAATAAATGTTTGGGCACAAACCAGTTTTAATTGTTACAAAAAAGTGGTTTCCTCCTAATTTCAGTACTTCCCTTCCTATATTTTCTGTAGTACCTTGCATCTCAAAGTCAGATTTTGTCTCAGTCTAACAGACCTTTTAAACATAGGTTATTAGAAATGTTGTTTCTTCCAATGCTGTTAAATCCATGCTGGTTTAGATTTCCTATGACATTAATTTTAAATATGTATTTTGGGGTCTTTTCTCCACTTCTGGGTATGCAAAGAGCCAGGCATTGCATTATGCCAGTTGTTCTCAATCATTCCTGTGACAGTATTGCCCCTGTAGTATGGCCAAGGCAAAGTCCATGTGGATTATGTGATGCTTAATTATCTGAATTACAAGATATAAAATGTACTATGTACAATCATAAGGCATGTAGCCAAATAACTTGACTGTTTTTGTATTCTCCCCTAGTTTGTTCTTCATGATTTGCATTCATGAGCTGCAGTTTACGAAAAAAAGTCAAAACAGATGATTTATGTTTCTGTGCTAGTTTGGATCAAGATAGCACATAATGTAAATAGGAGAGTCAGTTGGTGGGTTTTCATCCTTTCCTGCCTTGTATTTGAACCCAGGATAACACAGTTGCTCTGGACCACACTACTGCTGTGTTTTCATGTCTTCTGCCTGCCAGTACACGTGAATTTTTTTAGATAAATGCCCAATGAATGATTTTCATGATTTTTATGTAATTTCTTTTGCCTGGTATAACACAAATATAGATCCAGAGACCCTAAAACTCTAATGGTATTACCAGCTAGATGGGAGCTTTGGGGGAAGTATTTCTGTAGTAGTTTCAGAAATATTTGCATCTATCATTGCTTGATTTGTTGTTGTCACTAGAGAAATGCTGCATCATGTTCAGTGCTAACATTGGCTCAGGAACAGCTTTAACAGAATCTCTCCAGAGGTCAATTCTGGCTAATTCTCACCTTGACCAGCCAGTAGATTGTTCAGAATGGCAATTCTAGTATTGTCCAAATTTTATATTGGGAGAAAAGCAACATGGTGAACCCTTATCCTTTCTTTTAGGGCTACTCTCTGCAATACTCACACACAGCTCCCTAGGGCCATACTACCCTGAATTTCTGTGCTGTCTTAAAAAGCATTTACTCAGCTTGTGGCAAATTGTTCTGCACAGCCTCTTGGTAAAGTTCTGAATACTTCTCTATGGGACTTTCTTCTTCTTTTAAAAAGTCTCCCTGGTTTGAATGTAGTCTTCATCGGTGCATAGTTATTTTCTAAAACATTGCTCTTAACCTCCCCTGTGTGTTACAAGTTGCTCTTAGGTAGTATGTTCCAGAAAAGGGAATTTAAAACAAATGGTTTCACTTGCAGACACTATCACTTGAAGCTAAAATCATGCCAAAGTTTCTGTTGCTTTGAGACTTTAATCAGCCACGTTTTGCAGTTAATTGCTATTTTGGCAGGCTAGAGAAGGGAAATGGAGAATTTTAACAATTTCATATCAACATGAACCTAAAAGAATTCGGTGAGAAAAAGAAAAGGTCTTTTTCTAACTCGAAGATGCTCTGCTTGCCAAGTGTCAGAAGCTTTTTGCAAACATCAGAAGGGGGAGAGTTTCTTTTGGAAAGAGTTTGTTAGACTCCCTTATAATGAAAGATTTTAAGCAACACAGGTAAGGGCACAGTATGCTCCCATTTGGAGCACGTCCTGCCTAACACATCTCACCTATGATGTTCCACTCCAGTGGACCAGCTTTTTGGAATGCTTTTTGGAGCTCTGATATGCACTGAAAAGTAACAAACCTGGTGTCCCTTTTATCTTGGTAAATTTACCTCTATATCCATAGCCTGGGTTGTGTTTCCTACAGTAGATGTGCACCACTGCATTAGTGGCTTTCATCACTAACATCACAAACACAGCCAAATGCAGCATTATCAGTAAGGTCTGTCCTCCCCTGATTCATCCAGTAAAAAGCAACGGTAGAGCTGTTAATCAAGAAAGTGGCTCTTTGTCATTAATATCCACTTTACTTTAAACTTATTTAAGAACTGGAAACCTCAGAAGCTGCTGTTCCTGTTGCTTATAATGCACTCTTTGTTTTCTGTTTGGCTTATCTTTAAGCACAATACAATCTTAAGGAAGTACACCCACTCCCTGATGTTTTCCTTGGGAGCCAGAAATGTGTGCTGCAGCGTTTTTGGGCACTTGCAAGTAAAAGTGGAGTGCGTACTATGAAAGGTGCGGGGGATGGTGGTGGTGGGATGCAGGAAATTGTACTCAGCTTTAAAGCTTGCAGATTCCAAGCTCCAACCAGAGTCCTGACACTTTCTGGTTTAAAATTGTGCAGCCGGAGTCAAAACGCTCAGCTGGCAAAGGCAGAACGGTTGGGTTTGATGGATGGCTTTGCAGGGCTGGTACACCTTGTGCTATGAGTACACCCAGTCTTTTAAAAGTTCAGCAGCTAAAGTGAAACCAACCATTGTTCAAATACTTTTAGAATGAGAGAATCTTGTTTACTTTAACGGTTTCCCTTCCTAAGGGGCAGGCAGATTTTTCCCAGTCTGCAGGTTTTCTTCTTTCTTTATAACATTTCCAAAAGTGAGAGTATCCCTGGCTCCTTAGATAATGAATTATGATTTCTTGGAAAATTATTTTTTAAAAAATACTATGTATTTTATAAATTTATAAATAATAATAATACATTTTCCTGAGGCTAATTCAGCTGGTTAGAGCCTGGTCCTACTAATGCCAAGGTTGTGGGTTCAATCCCTGTATGGACCATTCACTCAGCAGTTGACTTGATGATCCTTTGGGGTCTCTTCCAACCCAGAATATTCTGTGATTCTGTGACTGTGAGTTTTTTTCTTAAAGTTTATTTTAGTTTTTGATAAATCTGTTAATATAGAAAGTTTAACTTTATACATGTATGGCCTGGGAGGCTGCTTAGGTAGCCCAGATCTTATTTCTTTTGCTATTTCTCTTTCTTGACATTTATATTATTTATTTTATTGATATGGGGTGTAGGGAGGATGAAAGACCAAAATACAATGTTTCAGGATTCTGAACCTGCAATTCTGTTGTTACCCACTCCTGTGTGTGGCCAAAAGCCTGATTTCACACATGTCCATGTCTTCTTTAATGGCTCATCTCAGAGAGAACAGCAGCCTACTGTTATATTACTTAATATAGATGCTTTTTTCCCCAAGATACTGACTCTCTGCTCTAACATCCCCCTGCTCCCCAAAGCCCTGGAGGATTCTCTTTACCTGCACTCTCAGCCTTTATTGGGTTTTGGCACATGATATTTCATTTTGTGCTGCATTCTGAACACAGTTCCAAGGTACCGAAGAAAACATGATAAAAAAGGATTGAATTCAAAATAAAAACATGCATCTCCCTGCTGCTACTTTTATAAAAGAAAATAACTAAGACAAAACCATATACAAAAGGTTTTAGACCTAATTTTAGAGTTTAAATTTCACAAGGATTCAATCTGAAGTGGTGAAATTGAAAAGTAGTTTGGATTTTGGTTCAGAGTCACAGGTAAATATCATTGGAATCCTATTTGTAGGATGCTGAAAACTCATTTTTAAAGCTGATCTTGGAAAAGCTCAGATTTAACAGAAGTGTCTTAGAAACAGTCTAAGCAGTTTTTTTCTTTCTCAGAATAAATTCAAGCATCAATTTAGATTTAAATTGTAGCTGAGTTTTTAATGTAAAGTGCAGTTGGCTGACATCTTGCTCTGTCTTGAGCAAAGCAAGTTAGAAACAGGGCTGTTTTTCTATTAAATAAACAAGCACTGCTATTTCATTGATGGTTCTCAATGGAAAAGGTCAGCCCCATTGTTTCTAAAGCAGCAGTATGTGAATCTAAAACATAAATTATTAGTATCAACAGAGAAAACCATGAGGTAATCAAACATTTGTCACAATGAAAGGAAAAATAAACAAGACCTCAATGCTATTTAGAGATGAATGAAAACTTCCTTGAATTAAATAATCGGCTTGAATATGTTTTTATTGTTCTGTTTGGGAGATTATATCTTACTCAAAGATATCTATACATAAACTACATTCTAAAAATGGTCTAAATCAGAGGTTAAGCACTAAAAGCAGGTGTCTTCAGTCCCATTTTACAGCATCCTAATATTTGTAATATTTTCTAAATAAAATATCTTAGAGAAATAAAAAGGAAGGACTTAATTGTCTTTCTAATATCTCATATTACTTCACTCTGGAGAGAGAAAGGAATAATGGAAAGGAAAGGAAAAGGAAAAGGGAAGGAAAGGAAAGGAAAGGAAAGGAAAGGAAAGGAAAGGAAAGGAAAGGAAAGGAAAGGAAAGGAAAAAACATGAAAGTGGAAAAAGCAAAAATGAGATTNAAGGAAAGAAAAGGAAAGGAAAGGAAAGGAAAGGAAAGGAAAGGAAAGGAAAGGAAAGGAAAGGAAAGGAAAAAACATGAAACTGGAAAAAGCAAAAATGAGATTTTTCAGTTTTCAGAACCCAAGCTGAAATATTTTGTACGGAATTTGAAGCATTTTATTCAGTGAAAAATGAAGGGGGAAAAAATCTCCTAAGAAATCTGTAGGTCTTGGCCAGCTTCTTCCTTCTGCAGTCCTGAGTGCTGTGGGTGCAGCAGTACTTTCTTTTTTTCTCCAGAGAAATAGTTTTCAAGACACAGAACTTTCATTTGACTAAATCTCCCTCTGAAATTCCTGCTGCATCTTCTGAGAAAAAGACAGAAAACATATTCTACTATTACAAATACGTGGAGGGACAAGTCCTTGCATCTTATTTATATATATATATATATATATATGTGTGTGTGTGTGTGTGTGTGTGTGTGTGTGTATAGTTGGTCATGTACCTTCCAAAGACTAATTTCCTGTAAGATATTATTCATGATTTTCACAAATTTCATAAAAGTGACAATGTTGCAGGGAGCAAGAGAGACTAAGGACACACCTACATGTGCAGTATTGCTCTTGGTGAGGGCAGCCTCTGCTCCAGTGCAGGGCTGCCTGGATGTACAACAGAGTAGCGTCTAGAAAATCATCAAAAGCAAGGTTTGAAAGGGTTTTTTTTGTTTTTATGCCTTTCAAAAACTTCCTTGGTTGGTTTTTAAACCATAGGGTTGATAGATGTTGCCTCCTGCCTTTGCCCTTCCACCATCACAGCTGCAACATTTATAACTGCTTTTCAGTTTCTTTTGCATAAGTTAATGTGGGAAGGGATTTTTTTTTTCAAGTTTGTTTTTACTAAGCCCTATTTTGATTACTGGAAAAAAGCATATTCTCCTAGGAGAGCAAAAGAGAACAAAAGGGCATCCTGGATTTTGTTGAAATTTTGTTCTTAGTCATGTAACTGGCTTTGGTTGGTCTCTCTGGGAATGTGCTCACTACAGAAGTTTGCCTGTCTGGTGAAGGGTCTGCACCTGCTGGTGTTTGCACAGACTACTTGTGTTTGGGCAGGAGTTAAATATCTTCTGTAACTTTTGATTCTCACTTTATCTCCCCAACTAGGGAGGTGGAATATAATGGAAAATATAATCCTTCAAAGCAACTCAATGGGTGGCAAACACGTACCTTAAGCAAATATTCTTCAGTTCCTGAAGTTGCCTCGAGACGTCAATGAGACCCAAACTAGCCCTGTATTTACAGGCTCTGCAAAATTTAATAACCAGTCTCACAGGCTTGCAACAGGACTCAGCTGGTGCAGCTAGAGAAGGGAAAAGGGCTGGTCTGCAGGAGCTCAGAGCACCATTGTGGGGTAAAAGCTACAAGATCTGCTGCAAGAGAAGCCTGAACTGTGGACCAGAGAGAGCTGTATCTCTCCCAATGTACTTGGCAAACCCAAAGCGGAGAAAAGGTGAGTGGCACGTCCTGAAAGCAACCCCCTCTCCTGGCAACTGTGACCTCAGAGAGACCATCACACTGGGTCAACACTGGTGCCCTGCTCAGGAAAGTGGGTGTCAATATTGTCAAAAAGCCTGAGAGATGCAGGTTATGGGATGACTTTGTTCTGATGAAGGACTGTGCCTAAATTGGCTTCAGGAACATCACAATAGTTGCAAGACTATCACTAAGTTTAGAATGATTTGGACTGTGAGACCAGATGAGTGAGTTCCATTTACTCACACAGATTTCATTTATCTGACACCTGTTCCTATAAAAGTGGCTGCATTTCCTTTGTTGTTGTCTTCACTTAAGTTGGTACAAAGCCAATTCCTTTTTGTATGCTCCTTTCATAGATGAAGTAAAAAGTCTTGCAGCATTTCTGTAATTAAATCTCAGACCAATGAAGGCCATGCACTTGAAATTATACCTCCTCTGAAGTACCTCAGTGCATCAGGGCTTAGTTTGGGCTTCATTTTTCAGGCTGTTTCATAAGCAGAAACTAGCTGGCCTAAAGTTTATAAACAGCTTTAAGTACCAGCTACGTGCTTTGTTAGAACAGCATCCATCATGACTACATCAGGGATGCAGCAGGGTGCTTTGTCTTATCTTCTCTCCCTCAGAAGTCGTGTGTTCTCATACCTAGACGGTTGGCTCATTAAAGCAAGTGTGTTATTGCTGAGCACAAAAAAAAAAAGACACTGTGTTTTAAGACTTGAATTTATAGCTCCATGCCGTAATCAGACATCACAAATTCTTTCACAGGAACTATAAAACAAGTTTTCTCATGAGAAGGAAAAAAAAAAAAAAAAGAAAAAAAGAAAAAAGGCGAGTATTCTGTACCCCATTAAACAATTGTGAAGTTCTAGTTTACTGCAGGCTTGAGGGGAGAAAGGGGACGTGGCAGTAAATCATCTGCGCAGCTCTCAGCCATAAAGTTTCTTGAGCAGTCAAAACTGCCAGGGCTTGTTTGGATGACTTATTCCTAGGCAGGGGGGATGGAAGAAAGTTTATAATACAGCTGCAAACTTTTGCTGTCTCTAGTGTCATTGTTGTTTACATTACAGGATAATGTGCTACAGGAACCTCCTTCCATTCCAAAGGTGACGTTTTCCTCCCTGACCTTGTTTTGAGATTGTTTCACCCATCCAACAGTGCCTTGGCACTGTGCACGTTGGTCAGGTCTTGGCAGAGAATGGAGGGTTTGGAAGAGAGGTGACTGAGTGATTGCTTTGTGCTGGGATTGGAAGGGAGAAGATACCAGTTGGAGTGTGGGTGGCTGGTAGCTGTTGGATAATGTACCTGTTGCTCTGAATAGGTTGCCAGCATTTTCTGCTTCATCATTAGATCCTCTCTGTTTGGCTCAGGATAAAATGTTTATTGCCTATCTCAAGCAACAAAATTTAGATTCATAGCATTGTAGAGTGGTTTGGGTTGGAAGGGACCTTCAAGACCACCCAGGTCCAACCCCTGCTATAGGAAGGGACACCTTCCCCTAGAACACGTTGCTCCAAGCCCCATCCAACCCGGCCTTGGACACTTCCAGAGATGGGGCATCCACAGCTTCTCTGGGCAACCTGTGCCAGGGCCTGCCCACCTGCACAGGGAAAAATTTCTTCCTAATATCTGACCTAACTGTCCCCTGCTCCCTCAGTTTAAAGCCATCCCACCTTGCCCTATCACTACATGCTCTGGTCAAAAGATGCTCTTCAGCTCTTCATCACTGTACTTGTATTTCAAATTTTAATTACTGCAATTTGTGTACTACAGAGTCCATTTCCAGTAGGAGGCAATGCTTCTTTTTGACAATACAGTGATTTATCTGACACCAGCATATGCCTGATGCCTGAGCAGGTCCCAGCATTGTGTGGATGTAGGATGCAGTTACCACTGCAGACTGTCACTGCCTGGGTGAGCAGTGCAAATGCTGAAGCACTGTCAGAACAAGAGTACTGCAAAACAGCAGAACCTGCTCTGGGGTATGTTATATAGTGCACCTTGATGCAAGTCAACTGACAAGTTAGAGGGGAGTAAATATGTATTGAAATATGTGTTTTAGATGAGAAGCTTGCAATTTTTTGAGGATAACCCTATAATTGACTCGTAAACTGTAGGTTTGGGGTTTGTTGGCTTGTTTCATTGGGGTTTTTTTGTTGTTGTTATTTGTTTGTTTGTTTGTTTGTTTTCTGGAAATTAGGCCTGAACCAGGATTGTATTCTTCTTTCTCCTCCTGAAATCCTTTCTCCTCACTTTTTTGGGTGGGCACTGTTATAAGAAAGACGTTCAGTATCTGAGACTTCTGACTAATGCTTGAGATAAGTATCTTTTAAATTGAACAGAACTCAGCCTGACCTATCTCTGTCTTAAATTTCTTAATAGTATGAAATGTACCCTTAAAACAATCTTAGACCTATGGTTCCCCCTTCTCCCCTTAATCTAAGGTATGATTAGAGCTTAATGGACCATGAAAAGCACCTTTCTTTATAATGGCCACAGGTTGCTCTTGTCTAGATACCATCTTCATTTTCCTGTTTTCTCTTGAAATGAAACCCAAAACAGTGGGGCACATACTTAGTTGTTATGTCCATGTATGATACATTTTTTTCTCAGAACCACATTCTTTGGTGAATTATTTAATATATATAACTTTTTCTACACCAAAGACAATGGACTGCTTTATTCTGAACAGTACTGATAACACAGTATCTCTTACACAGATACTCCAGAGTATCAGGTGCCAGGAGGCTCTTTTCATGGAGGAGGACATCTGAATCCAGGACATTTATTCTACATCCAAGGAGGTGCAGTGAGAGCAAGAGGTGGCACTCTCATACTCACTACATTTTGCTGCACAAAAAAGATCAGAATCCTTCAAAACATCAGTTAAAAGTGATTATCTGCCCTGTGTTATTTGCTGAAAAACAGGGCTAAAAGTATGCAGTGCTTTAGGAAACTCAACCCCAAGACCCAAACTGTGATTCCAGCAACATTTCTTGTATTGAATAAAATCTTGTGGGTCAGAGTTCAGGTAAAAACTGTATCAGTTATGCCTGTGCATAATTTATTGAGTACATCTTTCTAAGGAACAATCTCCCAAATGCCTGTCTCAGACTCACCTGACTCAACTCAGACTAGAAAATGAGAGAAGTGAAGCTCTCAGAGCTGGTAGATGATCTTATGAGATGAGATAAACAGTCATTACCTTTGCTAGTGATGGTGAATCCCACATTGAACTACCTAATTAAATTTCCTAGGAATAAATTACTGTGGGATTACTGGCTTTCTCCATAATGGCATCACAACTAAGACAACTAGCTAAAGTTCAGATATATTTGCATTGCTACTATAGCTGGGACTGATTTCTCTTCTATTAACAATAGTGGCTGGAAGTTCTAGTGGAGGCTGTGGATGCACCATGCTCAGGAAGCAACAGGAAAATTCATCAGGCCCAGTAAGTCAAGGTGCCTCTACCAAATCTGTAGAGCAGTAACCATCTCCAGGGTCTCTGTCTGGTTACTTAACCAGAAGAAAATACCTTTCAGTATGTTTATTATTTTGAATAATGCACAAACTTTAACATAAAATATCTGCTCCCTTGGATTATGTCATTTCAGCTATGCTAATTTTCTAGTAATTAGTATCCCCTAGGCTGAATGCCATCTGTTTTCTCTGAATACCTTAATATCTTAGGGCAGATTTAAAACCTAAAAAAGCTCTAATGGGATGTAAGTGCCTGTAAAGCCTGGATTTTCATGCTCATCTTACTATTAACACATTCAAGGTGCTTACTTTGATTCCCCTTCTCCCTCCAGCCACTTTCCAAACATAGTCAGTGTGCTATCCTTTGGATGTACCAAATCCTGAAAGGTGACTTAATCTGTTCAGAGTCCCTCTCAATCACTGTGTTTTAAGCTTCAATACATGACTCAACAGATAAATATCCAAAAACAGAGCAATCTCTCAGTGCTCTTTCACTAGGCAAGTTAAGCAGGGTCACAGGGCCAGTGAAGTTTTGATTTCAGAAGATCAGCTTGGAATGTGGCTGTGCAAAATAAAAGTGTGAAAAATCACAGACTGCACAACACATCCACATTTACTCAAATATAATTTCCAGTTAGAATAATTTTGATTCTCCCTAACAGAAAGCTCTTTCAAAAGTGTCCTCTATTTTTAGCTTTACAGATAGTTACTGCTATTTCAGAATGTTCTAATATTACGTGATTTAAGTCCATGCAGCAATTACGTTGGTCGACAAAAACTGCATACAAGAATGAGGCAATTTAAAATGTGTCATTTGACGAAAACAAATGGAGAAATAGAAAATATCCATCCATACATAATATCTTCTCAAAGGACAACTAGAGAGGCAACCTGGAGAGATTAAGGGGATCTAAAAGTAAAATAATTAATGGCTACAGAAAATTGAAAGGTGACATAATGATTAAGAAATGAGAACCACAAACAATAAGACAGTGAGAGAAACATGATGGAAAACTGTGGAGAGTAAGGCTCTTTCTGCATTCATTCTTCCATTCCTAGAGCCCCTTATACTTGAGGATATGCTCTCCTATTCTCAGTTTTCCTCTTCTAAACACTCTCTTCCTAATGCTGGGCTTTTTTTGTTTTGTTGTTTGATTCTGTTTGTGTGTTTCTTTTAAACTCTTAAGTAAAAGATTTAGAGAACAATCACATAGATCTCTCTGATGCTTGGTGTTATTTCAAATAATAGTAGCACAGTATCTGAAAACACCTTTGGAAACAATGCTGTGAAATATGTCCATGAATAAACAGTTTTGTATCATAATATTTAGTGATATCCTTTAAGAGTCCATTGGCTGGGTCTTCACATGTGTAAATTTGTGTATAGATACTCATATTCTAACTTATTCAGGGAATTAAAGGTTCTTTTTTATTGCTGATTTCTGATATTTGTGGCATGTGAAGTATTTTTTTAAACTGCTGTTTTAAAAATAATGCTCCAATTATTTACACTTAAATTACTGATAAGGGCAAGGATTTTATTTTCACTGCTCACTGAAAAATGTAAAAAATGTGAATTTGACTTTTAGGGCTGCCCACATTATCTAGAAGGAGATTAAAAAAAGAAATCCTCTGCTGTCTTCTCCAAACATGTATGAGAAACAGGCCAAGGATGCTGTGATACATGTTACCAGACTGTGGACAGAGAATGGGACAGATGGGTCCTTATCTGTATTATACATTCCAGACCCTGAGTGTGAGCTGTGGCTTTAATAATTTTTATTTCTATGAGTCATAAAAAATAAAGATGAAACAACGAAATCAATTTAAATAGAAGTTAAATTTTGATAATACTGAACTGTGATAAAAGCCCCTGTGCAAGTAACTTCATTCTCCATATGGAATACAGTTACAGAATGAATCCTAAAGGTACGGAATTAACCCTAAAAGCCTTAAGAAGAATAGGGCAGTGAGTTTTAAAGAGGATCTGCCTCTGAACAGCAAATGCTCTCAGTCTGGAGATGAGTTCTGAGGTGCAGTAGGTGTGTTTGAAATGCTCAACCTGAATTGTTTTGCCACTTTAAGAAAACTCAAGTGCTGGAGGAATCGTAGCCCTGGTGTGTAGCAGAAAGGTTGAGAAAACTTCACTGTCGTCATTTTTGTTCCCATGCCCAAAGACTGTACCCAATAAATCAGAAATTTTTGCCTCTTGCACTCTTAGTGTCCTGGACTGAGGCTATTCAGCTCAGGCTGCAGACAGAAATGCTCATGATGGAGCTGCTCAGATTCAGAAGCGTGGCTTGCACTTGGGATGGAATGATGGACCTTTAATCCACTGGACAAAGCACCTTTCTAACTGGTTGTTAACTGTGATTAGTGTTTATAATGTGAGTTTCTGGACTTTTATGTTTTGATTTCTTTACACCTTTGTTACTCCTTGAGCCATCTCGATGCCTTCAAGGGGTTTACTCAGGAGACAAGGTACTAATTTTTAAGAGTAAATGTTTCAAGCACTGAGCCACTTCTTGTGTAAGTAACTTGGGGGTTGTGAGTTTTTTGATATTTATTATGCCAGTGCCTGCAGTTACCACAGAAACAAATTCTTCCTTTCCACGAGTCTCTCAGTGATAAATAAACACAAATCACAAGCATCACACCTTACATTGTGCTTTATTTTTGCAAAATAGCTGTGGGGACAGAGCAGTTCTTCTTTGGTGGAGTGGCACCTTTTCTGCTTTTACATTTTATTAGATGCTGGTTGCTATCCCTAATTATAGCTATAAAGTAAGTTGGAACCTAATGCTGTCTAAGGGATGGGTAGCACCTGATGTGCTGTTGTCTGTAGTTTTCTGGAGATGGTTAACTCTTGATGTGCTGTTGTCCACAGCTTTTCTGCTGCACACCCATTTCTTGGTCTGACCAACTGCCTCCAGATGTTTATTTGTGGATTTGTAAATAACCCAGGGATACCCTACAAGTCCATATCGTTTCTCACACCTTGTATGTATGCAGCACCAGTCTCAGTGCAGTGCCTTGCTGACAGATTGCTGCTCTAGTGATGGCAAGAGCTCACAAGTATTTCTAATTTGCCCAATGAGAGACTATTGAGGTTGAAAGAAACATTTGCTTCGTTTCTCAGATTGTTTTCTCTTTGAGGACAATTTCCTAAACAATCTTGCTGCTCTTTATGAGAAAAGCCCAGAGTGTTTATTGTAACCTGCTTTGAACTGTTCGCAGCTCCAGAGGAGGGAGGGCTTCGAACAGAGCCCATCTTGTGCCAAAAAGTGAGCACTGGGCAGAGCAGGGCTGAGGTGCAGCAGCAGGGCAGAGAGGGAGCAGCGTTAAGAAAAACATTGCAAATGAAACGTCAGCACGGGGTGGTGAAAGAGCTCAATTTTATTTTGTTTTCACACATTAGGTTTTGCTTAAAGCAGACAAGTACCAGGGAGAGCGTTCTGAAAAGAGGCTTTGTATAGGAGCTGGGGCTCTATCCATCAGATTTGTCATTTCAGGAATGCAGCCAGATGTATTGACTTACTAGCAATTGCATTGGTGCCATCTGGCCTGCTGGAGGCTGTATTAAAGATGGAAAAAACTGAGCAGAAAGAAATGAAATTTGTTCATCACGCCATTACCCTAGCTGCTTATTTAAAGAGGGAAAGAAATGTAACTTCTTGGCAGGGGGTATGCTGTTTGAAAATAAAATAAAAGGTCTTAAGGACCACAAGTTTCAAAACCAAGCACTGATGTTTATATGTAGACTTGAAAGGTGGACCTCACTGCTGTCATTTTGTGTATTTTTTTTAGGGGAAAAATGCTTTCAAATCCTACTGTTCTGAGTCATAGAGCAAAAAACACTTGTAGACCCCTGCCTGGTCCACTCCTGCCTTTATATTTGCCCATTCTCAGTGATTCCCATACTAGTTCAGCTGTCTGAATTGCCTCCTTCTCTCAGGAACTAAGACTTCTGGGTGCTGTACTTCCTATTGTTGACATAGGAATGGCAGTAAAACTTTTAGATCATTTTTTTTCAAACACCACTCTGAGCAGAACTGCTGTTTCTAGTACAGCAGTAACAATAATAAGTTCCTTATTTTAATACTGGAACCCCTAAATGTACTTATTTTAATTAATAAATGTCAGGTTTCAAGTATTTCCTTGCATTTCATATAGTAAAATTATTTTTCTTAATATTTGTAGGATCAGTGTTAGCATTTATTTGTAGAATGAGAACATTTTTGGTACAGAAATGAACTGTGGCTATAGGGTGAGGAGTGGACTCCAGCCTTACTGAGCTGTAATTTTAAAGCTGCCTTTATTCATATTTAATTCTACAATTAGTCTTCCTGAATACATGCCATCTTTCTGGGAAATTATTCCATTCATTTCAGAGAATAAAACTAAGGGTCTGAACCACCTCCTACCCGAGCTAATGGAATTTGGACTGACCCCTGAAAGAGCCCATGAAGCAATTCCTAGACATTTTCAACCTCTGTAGAAGGTCAGAAGAAAGACTTAATTGCAGAAAAGTAAGTAGATTATTTGATATAGTTTTCAGTGCTCTTTCATGGACAAAGTAGTTCATTTACTGTCACAATAAAAGTTGTTTAAAACTACTGACAAAAATGGTGAAACAGAGGGCCAGAGCCCTTTCCTTTAAAAAAATATTGTTCAGTTCTGCTCTGTTTTTTTAATTTCTTTTGTTTTTGTCATTTAAGATAGAAAGCTCTTGAGGGCAGAGAAGTGGAACTTTGTAAAATGCCGAACTACTTGTGGGTGAAGTCAGTGTTCTAGCACTCCCTGACACATGTGTCAGAAGAATATACAATGATTTCAGGATTTCTACAACCATGAAACCTCCACTACAGCACTGCCAGGGTCTTCACTGTGTTTTTTTTTCCAACAAGATGAGAAATGCTGGCACCAATACTGGAAAAGTCAACAGTGACTAAATACCCTTAGAAGAAGATGTAATATTCTTACTCATACCAAGTCATCAAGCTGTGTGAAAAAACCCAATTCAGCTCTCGTTAAAGGTTTGGAGAAAGACTTTTGTCCAATGCAGTGAAATCTGGTTTGTTCTTTCTAAGGAAACATGGAGCAGCATCACCTGAGCAGGAGCATTAGTGGTACCACACTGTGCTCACATGTCCATAGCCTTGGGAAAGGTCCAAGGTCCAAGGCTGCTCCTACATGGGACTGTACTGAAAAAAATCCCATGTGACTGAATCATCTCAGATAACACATCTTCTTCCATCTGTGTTTGAGAGAGTGTCTGCCACATCTGTGACAGCCCCCATTTGTTTTTTGTGGTGATAGCAGTCCATCCCCCTGAATCAGGACAGAACTGCCTGACCTGAGCCCAGAAAGTGGATTTGGGGCTGTCCTGAGCAGCTGCAGATTCTGAATTTTTTGTTGTCACTCAGGTTTTAGTAATAGTCCGAAAAAATTAATTAATTTAAATGAGGTTGAGAGTTTGTTTTTTCCCCCCTTCCAACCACAAAAATCAGTATTTCTGGTAGCAATGTCCGGATTATTCCTTCAAGGATTAATTAAAGGACTTAATCTCTGAGCCATCTATTTTGTAAATTCAGAATGTTGACATTATTATTATTAGCAGTAATCTTATGATTGTAAGCAGGAAGGCATGAGGGCTCAAGCATATGACACATAGGACAAAATGCTCTTCTGGCCAGGAACCACACACTGAGCGGAACAGTGAGGGTACACAACATTCTGGGAAAAGAAAAACACTGCCACTTCTCTGCAGGCAGCTTCTGCCCATGCAGAATTTGCCACCAGGTATTGGCAACCCTGCCAGGAACAGAACATTTCCAAAAACTGTGGATAAATTTTGAGGGAAAGAGGGCAAAGCATAGGTTTGGGAGTTTGAAAAAATTGGAAGAGTGACAGGAGTTGTTGGATGTACATTGTAGAAGAGGTTGCTAAATTGATTTGGGAATAATGATTTTGCTCACCACCTTTTTAATTCTTACTCAGGTGAAATAGGCAGGATTCCAGCTTGCTTGAAATTGGAAAGATCTTCAGAAAAATGTTATGTTTTGGTATTTATTTTGACAATGCATAGGGTGTGGGCATATATATATAGCATGTGTGTGTGTTTTTGAGGGTGGGATTACAGATATTGCAGTTTTGAAGTACATTGTGTAAGAGTAGCCACTCACTGACTCAGTAATGTTAATGTGCATAATAGACTATAGAAGTAAGAAGAATAAACAAATTAATAAGCAATATTAAATAAATACAGGCAACTAAACATAACAATAAAAACAGTGTGAAGTAGTAAATCTTCCTCCATTTTTATAATTCATTTAATATTTTTTATATGTTATATGCCTGCTCAAAAGGAAACAGCTTTTCTGTGTTTTTTAGCAATAGAGCATCCATAAGATATAATGAGTAGTAAAAGGGGGTGAGGGAAGGCAGGAAAATTTTTATTCCTCACTGTCTAGAGTGGTTTATTGCTAGATTTCTTTTTTACTGCACTTTTAACAGCCAATAACAGAGGTGAGAGAAGGCACAGATTCCAACTCAGCTGGTGAGTTAGGTGGGATTTTAATATGGGCTTAGAAAAGTTCACTGTACATCAGAAAATTTGAGAGAAGACCACGCAGAAAAAACTCCTTTAACAAAATCCAGAAAACCTGCAGCAGCAGCAGCACATGTGCATATGTAAATATTTATACCAAACACAGTGTTTTAGTATCCTTGGACAACTCTGAAATCAGTGGATCTTCATGTATATGAGACCAGTATTTTGTCAGTCTGCTTTTTATTAACATAAACAGGCTAGTGGTAGAGACATAGGTAGTGACATAAGGTGTATTTATGAGAAATAATGGACTGACAAAGGGGAGAACTGTGCAAGGGACAACTTTCACATGTACTTTTTGGTGATGCACGACCTACCCTTACTCCACAGGTCTTTTATCATCTCTACATGAAAGAAACATGTTTTAACCAAGTTCATATGGACTTGACAGCTCTATCTTTGTAGCCTTTTCTACAGTACTCCCCAATGGGCTGATAATAATATGTAACCACCTTTAGGCCATTGTTGGGTCAAATTGGAAAAAATATAGTAGTTCCCCAAACTTCCCCTGTACGAGTGACAAGAGAAATAAAAGCAAGTGTAAGTTCAGGCAAAATAGCTGGAGGTGGCCAGGAGTTTTAGTGGCAGTCTGAGGAAGATTGAATGCCTCATTCAAATAGGATCTCCACAAATCCTTATTGACAGCTTGCATTATTTCTGCTCTTCTTGTGGAATTCTGCACTTTCAGAGAGAATCCTGCTGCCTATGTAGGTATGTCCAGGTCAGAAACTTCAAGACGTTGTATATAAGAAGATAAGACAAACCCCTGCTATTTTAATTCTGTCCTGGTGCTACCCTGCTCTGTGTGAAAATTCCACAATGACTTCAGTTGTCCAAGACTCTGTTCCATCTATTTGGAGGAATGAAAATGCAGTTCTTTGACAGTATGATTTTTCAAGTCCACGTTTCCAACATGAAACATTAATTTTGTGTATTAGTGTTAAAATTAGAAATTAACAGCCTGAAATCTATCCAGGATTTACCACTGCCAAAAGCAGATCCTGATAACAAAAATGGCTGCTGTTGTCTTTTTCCTTGCTGAAGTCCAAGTTCCCATGTTTTTAAATGGCTTATTGTGCTTAGGCAAGGTATTCAGTTTATTTTTTTAAAGAGCCTGCTTGCTTCTCCTTTTTTTTTTTTTTTTTTTTTTTTTTTTTTTTTTTTTTTTTTACCCCAATTAATTGACCACTCTGCTAAGTACATTGAATGCTCACTGACAGAAGTATTTTCAACTTCAGGAAGTCTAGTTACCTTTGTGCTGTTCATTTTCCCCACTCCAGAATGCCTTCATTAAATACTAAACCAATCTGAATTTTGCAGTTGAAAGAAAAGTAATTTGATGATACACACACAGACCAGTGGGGCACGTGCATGGACATACAAACACAGGAGTATCGGGTGGAAGCTCTTAATGAAACCCTTATGATATGAATAATGCTCAAGTTACAAATGCTACAGCTTATCTGGTATGTGTGGTAGGTGATAATAACTCTGCAACTCAGTCAAGGTAGGAAAGCAATTTTAGTAAACATAATACCTGAAAGCAATTTTCCAATTATTCCCTGAGTTCTAATGCATTGTAATCTCTAAAACACTTGGGCTATTTTTCAGGAGGCATTTAAGGAACCATTTTTTGCTGTATGTGACAACAAACTTCATACATACACAGAATATTGTGAAGCCAAAGGCACCTAGGGTTTTGAAAGCACCATATTTCTCCAGTCAATAGGCATTGATACCTATTAAAGATCATGTTTGGTAGCAGCCTCCAGAACAGAAACTGCATCAACCACTGTCTACTAGAAGATGAGAACCATTCCAAGTTTCTTTCTTACTTTCCTACAAGCCAACACTTTTGGCTGCTGTTTTGGTTAAAATTCACTACACTGAAAGGCTTTTCTCAGTGGCAAGAGAATTTCTGAGTGTGCAAACGGGCTGCTCTTGAGTTCAGCACAAAACTTGGCCACTCCCATTTAGCCTTTCCTTCCCAAATTTAGAGCACCCCGGGAGATGGAGAAATTGCATTTCTCCTACTAACCATGTTGCAGGTTTCCCCACATTTATGCTTCTGCTTTTTCCACAAATTGATATGTAGTTCATCACTTTACTTCACTTTACTTTTATCTATTCTTGTGTACTATTTGCCTATGGGCAGGGAATTATTGTCATTAATTCCTATATATGGCGGGGAATGCTGCTCAGCTCTTCCCTCCTCCTTGAGTATCCACAGGGGTAGTCCAGCCTTTCAGGGTGCAATTACTGTGTCAGACATGAACAGAACAGTATCAATAGCATTCTAAAAGACACAGTTTTACTATCCCGACATAAAGGCCTTAGACTATCAAAATTCTTCTTTAACCTTGCCAGGAAGATAATTGAAAGCACATTTAGATGTATGGATGTAGAAACCTAAAGGAATTTTTGTTGATCTTGTGGTTAGCTGAGGAAAGATGTGGAGAGACATTTAAACCAAGAGTTTCTACAAGCCATATATTCATGTTCCTGAAATTTTAGAGAATACAGTTGACAACACTCACTTTAAAAACTGGATGTAAGGTTCTTCAGGATTTTTCCTATATGCCTTTTTCTACCTCAGTAATATTTTTGGAGAGAGAATTTTAGTCACTGTATGAGATTTGTTCAGAGAAGGCAACTTAGACCTATTCAAAGTTGATGCACTTCTATCTTGACCACAATTAAATGCTTTTCAAGTAATCTTTGCGTTTAGCTGAGCCTTTTTTCCCCCAGCAGAATGTCTCTGAATGTTGCAGCTGATGCAAACTTTCCATCCAGATCAAAGTGTATAGGCTGGCTCTGTGTTATCACCTGACAACATTATCATTGGGAATATTAAGCTGTCAGCAGCAGATCTGAAGGAATCACTTTCCCAATCTGCAGTGAATTATAGAGGATGAGAGTCTATCACACATGAAAGTCTTTCCATTTTCTAAGTCTGTGTCTAATTCTAATAGTTTCAATCTGACCTCAGACTAGATTTCCCTCTTGTTTTAAATCATGGTCTGGACACCTTCTAAGAGCTTAGTTACAAAATTTGCAGCAACTCAACACATTTGTGTATATATTTATGATTTTTTATGGTGTATGTGCCAAGCCTCTGTGTGGACTGAGTGGTATCTTTAGACTGAAAAGCTTTTCCCTGCTCTGTTACATATCTTCCCTGTTCTTGTTACATTCCTGATTAATATGTTGTTTGCATGGCTTTGTGCTAACACACACATCATTTGAGGCTGAGTGTGGGTCAGTGTCAAGTGGCACAGGATTAGGATGTGGGAGGTTGCTAGCATTAATGCTTAGCAAGTAGGATTAGGATAAAGCTGTAATTGAACAGTTCAACTAACCTGGGATTCATCAAGAGATTTGCAAAAGCACATTATAGTGGTCAATGGAAGGAAGTTTTAAACTATCAAGGCAACATCATTTTGCAAAGCTCCAATTCCAAAGAGTCAGGGTTTAGCAGTTCTCTCATCTTGCATGTACAAGTGTAAGATTCTCTGCTGGTTTTGACATCACAATCTGTGTTTCTGAATGCTTGGACACAGTGGGACAATTAGAAATGAAAAAGTGTTTTGTCTAAGAAAGTGCAAAAAATGGCAAAGATACAACAGTGTTTAATGCAATCCCATTAAAGACACATAATCTGGGGGAAATTGAAGGGACTCAGAAAGGATTAAAAATTAATCTCAGGGGAACTTTAAAAAAGGGATTTTTAGTGATTAAATTGCTCCAACAAATCGCTATTTGCAGACACAAAATTTCACATATTTCTCTAATCCTGCCAAGTTTTGTACCAGGGAGGTAACACCTGGCTAGGACAGGTACCTCAAAATGTACACATGGTACTTAGGCTGTGTGGTGGTTCACTGTACAGGGATGATGTGTGATACTACACTGTAAAAATGATCCTCCTAGGCTTGACAGGTCACCCCCAAAACTGAAATGGGAGATGCTGCTGAAATGTCCACTGTGCTGATAAATTCCTGAAAATTGTGTCCTGTTTTCACCTAAACCTGCATTCCAGCCACCATGCAATTGGCCTGTGTTAGTACAGAGAGAGCAATTTCATTGTGCAATTTGTCTTGGCTGTGCTCAATTTTTTCCTTTGCTTTTTTCTTTTTTCTTTTTTTCTTTTTTTTCCTTTCCTTTTTTTTTTAAGTGGGGATGAAATAATAGCTTTTGATGACATCATAGCCACAGCTAAGATTAACCCTGCTCCCCTGTGGGGTGTTGGTGAGATTTTTGCTCTATCAGCTTCAGGGACGTGTATATTTGTACTGTACTGGCAGCAGGCCAGTTTCTACGATTGTTTTATTGGGTGTCCAGTGTTATTAAGCCCCTCTGTGTTTTTTCCCCTTTCATTTTTTCCTTCTGAACTACATTTCTGTAACCAATTTGCATTACTTTATGTTAAATTTCACGTGCCATGTGTCAGCTGAATTATACATCAGATCTAAAGATTCAAAGTCCTTTGAATTCTTCTTGGTGGCTATGCTGTATTTACTATTCATTCACTTGCAAGTGATCCAGGAATTTAACAAGTTTTCAACAGTTTTCCTTGTCTGAGAATGTCTATGCACATTATAGATTAAAAAAAACCACTGTAAATATCCTAAAAGGGAATATTTAGGGATAGCTGGCAATGCAATTTGTACCCTGCTGAACAACAATCATCTTGTGTTCTGGCCTTAAAGTGTGTTCAGCAATTGCATTGTGCTGTTGATTTATGAGGACAAAAAAGTCCATTCTTTATGTCTGTGGAATGCATAGCAGAGAGAAGTCTTGATGTTGTCTCAGGAGAATCAGAGGGCCACTGGAATATACAGATCATTAATAAATTATCATCATAATAATGTCAAGTTACTACATACTAGTCTCTATGAAATCCATAATGGGCTTGAGGTTGTAAAAATATGTACCTTTCCTTAAAGCCTTAAAATATTTTTACCATGGTTTATATTATAATTTAACCACATTGATGCATTTCTATGGTTCAGTAAAAATATTATCATGATGTGGGCTGTATCCCATTCCCAGAAAGTCTGATTTCTAAAGATTCAGCAGTATCACCAAATTGACGTCTTACTTTTCATCGGTTCTCTTGATTCATGCATGGGCCACCCATGAAGTTGCCCAGTTTTTGTCTGAGCTTTTTTTTGTTGGGAATGAAATAGATGTGTTGAGCATGATTCCTATCTCTTTTTTCCCCTGTTTCTGTAAATCACAGATAGCAGAGAGAGCCATGAACGACTTAGTTCTGCTCTTCCATCCAGCTGAAGTCAGCAGAGTAAAGATGGTGGAAGGAGGGTCAGAGTCAGGCCCAGAGTCACGATAAATTTCCTTTGCTAGTGGCAGTATGTTCAGAATGCTTTGAAGTGCTGGTTTCTCAGAGTTCACAACAGTTCATTTCAGCTCCAAATAAAATATTATCTGACTTTGCTGGCTTTCCAGCACCAGGCGATGTAACAGTAGAGCTGTTCTAATTCATTTTGAGAATCCAGTTTTCTTACACTAGTTTCTTTATTGGAATTCATACAGAGCTTTCTTTAAACACAGCTTTGCACTGAAGAAAAACAAGAGAGTGTTTATATAAGACAATAGGGCAGACATCATTTACTGTATAGGGTTGATTTTGAGTTTATGCAACTAAGACAAAGGGAAATGAACACCCCCATGTGGTATAACCTCTGCAAGAGTGTAGCTTTGTTATTTTAAGGCTTGAAATGCCATACCTTTTAAAGTTTGACTTATTGAGGAATATATTCTACAACATGTACTTTGTTCTTCAAAATGCAAGCACAATAATTTCCTTATGGTTTTTAATTCAGAATACATTCAAAGCAAGACAACGTCCACCTTTTCTGGTTCAGTTTGCAACCTAGTGTAAATGTCATTTATCTCAGTTCTTAGACTTAAAGAACTTTCAGCAGTGGATTTTTTTCTTTTTTAGGTCTAACAATGTCAGCACTAAGGATTAAAATAAGCCAAGTTGCTGAGTAGAATCCCTTAAACATTCAATCTTTAATTCTGATGTCTCTATCTTCTTTCCTTCCCATTGTCTGCTTTGTAAAATTCCGAGTGAAATAGTCCCTTGGGGCTCTTTCAAAGATTATGAAGCTGTGTGTTAGAAATGGTGAGGAAAAAGAGGAATTCCAGGACTTATGCACACGGGGGATGCAATGGTTTGCAACGTTTCCACTTTTATCTTCCAACTCCGTGCTGCTTTGGGGTAAGAATGAATGTCCTAAGACAATTGGTTAAAGCATAGAAAATTATAAACTAACAGGTTCATTAGTAAGATGAAAAGGAATTTTCCCCTTAAAAGTGACTCCAAAATTATAAATATATGACTCCAAAGAATGCATTTATTACATATGAGAGCTGACCTCACTACAACAGTACTATGACACTAGAGCAAGTCCAAAGAAATGTGAGCAGTATCTGAAAGACTAGGAATTTATTTTCCATAATTTTATGGTTTTGGTAAGATTTGAGATTTTTTTAAAAAAAACTAAGGATAAGAAAAGAAATCTGGAAAGAGCGAATATTTGGGAGCAGAAGGTTAGCTACAGCTGTGAGATATAAATATGATTTGGTTTTGATGTGGACCAGTGTGTCTATCTCTGCCTCCTAAAGGCCATGTAGTTTCCCAAGAAAGAAGGGATCATGTGGGAAGGAGGCACTTAGTCTCTTTTCTTATGGAGTCCTCTGTACCACTTACCTTCCTTTTGGTCAGAAATATTCAATGTCTTCTGTTCTGCAGGTCATTAAAGTATTATATTTAATGCCCTTCTGCACAGAGATTAGGGTATGTCTTTATGGGCAACTCAGGAACTAACATCCAGGTCTGAGAATGTTTGTTGGCCTCATCTGAGTTCAGAACTAACTACATAAATCATGTTAGAATTAGCAATGCTGTACCTACCTACATAAGTAACAGATTTTCTGATGTGAAAACTCTTAGAATCTGAATAGGTAAGGGGAAACCTGGAGAAGTCATCTGGTCCCAGAGCAGTCAGCTACTGCAAACCAGTCCTGACGGAGTTTTGCCTAATTTCTTAAAATTTAAAGAAATAAAAAAGGGGTTATTTAATATTCTCTCTTGTTCTGGCTGGAGTCAGACTTCAGACCCCATGCTGTGTTCCTCATGCATGGATGTGCTTCCCACTACACTCTGATGGATCTCCCTTGCCCTTCCATGCTAGATCAGGTGGGGAAGGTGGAAAGGCATTGGCTGGCTAACAAAGGTTAAATGCTGTAGCCTTCAGCCATCCTAGCAGATTACCAGCTAAAACACTATTTTGGTTAACAGGGGATAGATCATCTGGTTAAAGTGGCAAGTACTGCCTTCCCCACAGGCGAGAAGTGTGTGTGTAGGAATGAAGGTGAAGCAATAACCCAAATAACTGTGCAATGAAGACGTGTTTTCTTGGGCTTTCTCACAATTTACAACTTAAATCTAAAGAAGAAGCACGTGTAGGGACTGACTGCTTTATTATAAGGGTCTCACAGCATCTATCAGTGATTCAAATGCTAATAAGTAGCTAAAAGTGTATGACCTGAACTACGTGCAGAGAGGGCGCATCTATCCATTTATAATGTTGAATTTTCTCAGAAAAAGGTCAGGTTCTGCAAATCCATTTCACAAATCTGCTTCAGATGGACTATTTATTCCCAAGAATTTGCAGACTTGAATCTGAAAGGTATAGAAGCCATGCTTGCCTTCCACAGAACAAAAGAGTAATCCCTCAGTTGTTCTCCTAAGGGCTGAATGCTCAAACCTTACCTGCCTCAGCTGCCTCCCAATCACTTACAACAAGGTTATTTTTAGTGAGCAAGAGACTGAAAGTTTCATTTTGAGAACTTCAAACAAAGTATAAATCTAGATAGTTTAGTGATAAAAAAGCTTGGCTTTTTTTTTTTTTTTTAATAAAATACAACATGAGTGGTTTCATTGTTTTGTTTTTTCTTTTTTTATGGCACAAATGTTACTTTTCACTGGCTGTCAGAAACGGCCTGTTTCAGCTTCTTGTACTATTGACCACTGTGATAAGTCAGTGAGTTTTACCTTTTTATCCATTAGAATGAATAAATACAGAGATTTTGTTCATCTTTTAAACCCATTATATGGTATTTCCCAGAGGAGGTAAGCTTTGTATTTACTTGTGTGGCAACTCTTTGAAATACAGCATTTTGAATCATGGCCTTTTTCCCAAAGAAGCAGTGTCAGCAAATCAAGAGTATGTAGGTTTCAAGGGCTAAAAAATTCTTTAATGTGAAGAGACACTATAAGTTTAATTAAAGACAGGGCTACTACAAGATTAGACCAGTAGTCTGTTTATATCAGCAGTGCTTTCCAGAAAAATTTTGACAACCAACTGCTGAAAATAACTTCAAAAAACCCTCAATGAAAACCAGCAGTTAAAAAGCCCCCAAGACTAATTCACACAGAAGTAAAGAAGGAGGAGCTGCAGACCCTATCTCAGCTTAGGTTATTGCTGGCCTCTGTGTGGAATAATTTCTTTTGATGTTCTAAGGGAACTGTCTTGATATTTTATATACATATTTTATATCTCTTTAGAGCTTACACAGAGATTTGAGTGTGAAATACTTTTTCAATTTGTGACAAACCCTGGATGAGATCTGTACAAAGCAGAAGGGATTTCAAAGAGACACAAATAAATATTTCCAAGTGTGACAGATAGTCCTTTGGTAGTCTTAAAAATGTTACAAGTCAAAAAGAGAAGGGAGGTGTCATGAAGGAGAAATATTTCATCAGGAGCTATTAAGTTGTTATTAGATCCAGAGATGTCCTTATATTTATAAAGGTTTTTTGACCAATAACTATTAAAAAATAAAAATTTTAGGAAATACTTCCATCTTTGTATTCTGTCCAAGTGAGTGGAGATTGATGTGCTTAACATAGATATTGTGCCCTTTGAGATCCAGCTTGAAGCCAGAACCTCCTAAAGATCCTTGTCTACCAGGGGTCTCATGTCTTATTTACAATTCCTCTGAAGGTGTCTCAGATCCTCTGGAACATCATGAAGAGCACAGGGGCTTACATGCAGGCAACCAACTGCTGTGCTAAATTGTGGACTCGTTCTTCCTCCCAGTCATCAACTGCTGCTTGAACGTGGTGTCTGAGCTTCCAAAATCTGAAGAAGGCATACACTGCAAGCTGGCAGAAAAAGTCTTCCTCATGATTGATACCATCAGTGCCTCAGTCATGCATTTGCCATTGATTAAGTTTGGCTTAATTTTATGTTTTAATGTACTGGCATGAGAACTTAACCACTGCTTGATCAAACAAATACAGTAACTATTGAGACAGAAGGAAAAAAACAACTTAGGCTAGGGCATTTCTAGTTCAAATATCATCTGTATTTAACCTCTCTCTGCTTAGGTTAGAATCTCATAGCATTCTCTAAAGACTTTTATTCCTGTTTTCCTAAGTAATTATCTGGACTACCTAACTTTTGTGCTCGGCTATCCAACTTGCTGAGTTATGAACACTGAGGAAAGGTTCATGTGCTATCCTCCTGTTGATTATGTCAGAATGGGCTACGTTTGTGAAGTATAAATATCCAGGATGCCAAAGCAAATATTTCAATTCCCTTGAACTCATTAGCAAAAGTTTATTTTAGATGTGATGGGATGCAAGCTATTACTTGGAATAGATGGATAGATTAGGATGGATGGAATTCATGTATACAGCAGGTCAGTATCTATTGGAAGTTAATATTTCCTTAGTGAAAGCTCAAAAATGGCTTTATTTATGAATACATTCTTAGATACAACTATTTTATTTGATATTTCATCACTTATAGGTCCTTTCTGAGTTTCTATCTTGAAGAGAAATTAAGTAAATCTTTTACCTGGATCGTATTTCATGCTAAAAGGTGGAATGACAGCAATAATTCAGCATAAGCAGCAGAGAGGAGCATGAACATCATGTAGAATATGTAACTTATGGAGCTTAAAGTTAAAACATGAGGAGCACATCAGAATCCGAGGAAATATCTGGTACATTTTTGTTTCTTCCCAAACTGTAAGCCTGATACCGTACTTTGTTAGCAGTGAGCTGCCATTCAGCCTCAATTAAACTGCCAAAGTCATGAGATAATAACAGCAGGAAATTCTTGAAAGATAAATTCAAGATGGTAACTGCAACTGGATTTTTCTGAACTGATAACAATTATAATTATGCTGTGAAGCCCACTTATGGTGAAGCTGACATACTTAACTTTTTATTGAAAGAAGCAATAGAAGAAAACCTCTTATCTCTTCACTTCCATGCCATACCCAATACATTCACTCTTGAACTTACTTTGTTTACAGCTTGCAAGGGACAAGGTTTATTTGAACTGGTTGTGTTTTGAGTTCATGTGGGTTTCTGCCTTCCACTGCAGAGTGTACTCCACAAGTTCTTGTGTCACTCTGCCTGGCTATTCATTCTCTTGCTGTGCCAGGGTTTATCACCACTCACTTCTGGACAGTGTTAATGGTGCAGTCACTTCCTCTCTGCCAAACAACCGTAACACTCACCAGACTTCCCTGCATGTTTAGCAAGTCAAGTATCATTACCTGAAATGGTAAAAAAAAATAAAATTAAAAAAAGTGCTAAACCTGTTTATAGAAGGAATTTTGATGGATGCTGAACATCCTTTTGAAAGATTAATGCAAGGAAAAGAAGTAATTTTGGATATCCTAGTAGAATTTCAGCTGAATGATGCTTCATAATACTCAGGATTTTTAAAAAAATGAAAGCAAGATCCTTGTTTTAATCTTTTACAAACTCCCTGTATTTCAAATGGAAAGGAAAGCCAAGCTAACAAATGATGGAGGGGTGAAACCAGTGATGTGTCACTGTCCAGGGCTGTGCCAGCAAATAGTGTGGTATGATGGAAATGGCCAAATCTCAAACAACCACAGTTCCCAAGTCATTTCTTCTTTTTTGTAACACACAAAGCATTAAGGAGCCACACGGGAAGAGGTGGGAACTATAAAGCCTTACAGTGAATGCCAAGGCAGACAGGAGTGTTTGTATATATGTGTAATTGAAAATCTGAACAAAAATAAGTGATTTTGGGGGATCCTGAGAAACAGAAATAGCTGCAGAGCTTTTGTTGAAAAGAAACATTTTTACCTCAACAAATTTCTTAGCAATTGCTTAAAAGATAGTGATGTTTTCCTTTGGAGAACTACCACTGTGCTGCCAACTACACCAGTCAGAGCAATTTTCCAAGTATTACATCTTCTTATTCACTTAGGCTTGACTCCATGTAAGAAAATAGTTCCCATTCCTCACAGCTGAAGGGAGAGGTCCTCTGTGATACTGAATCAAGCCAACTCAAACCACTGGCTGTGAGGAATCCTATCTTTTCTTTTGACGTCAGATTTACATTTGAGGATGTTTGTTGAGTTTGTTGCAGAGCCACCTCCATCATGTGGAGAGCAAGAGGCCAAAATCCGAAATGGGAGGCAGATAACTCTTCTGTAATCATTACATTTTTTCCAGAGGTGGACTGAAATGGGATTTTTATCTATAGGGATATTCAGAGAGGAATGTTATTCTAATGAGACATTCTTAGAGTAGATTTCTTCTCCTGGATTTGGACTGGAAAATCCATCTGACACCAAAGAAAACTTCATAATGGAAGTTTTGTGAAAACCAATCTTCCTCATGAAAATGTTCTATCTGACCAAAACTGCATCTCATAGATTTTTTTCAGCTACATTACCTACAAGGTTGTTCCTTCATGGATTCAGATGTTACTACATCTGAGGGAATGAGAGGAAAGAAAAAGTTTCTATATCCCTGGAATTTATAGCGATTTCTGTATAATTGCAAAGTGAGCAGGTCAGCAGACATCAGTCAGAGCCTGCAAGACTGAAGGATTCCACCTGCAAGTCAAAGCTTAGACATGCAGAGTTTGTAAAAGCAGTTCTGAAACAGGAGGAGGGGGGAAAAAAGAGTAATATTTTGCATTTCCCAACCTCCAGTACTCCTGTTTTGTCGCCTCATTGGCAATTTTGACTAACAATGCACTGATATCCTTTTCCCAGTTCAACTAATCTTCACCAGTCCCCTGGGGAGGAAGGATCCTGGTCTCTGAGCTTGCACAGACAGCAGAGCCCAGCTCAGGAGGCCTTGGTTTGGCATCAAATCTGAACTAACAAAGAGTATGTCTTTTAGGCATCTCAGGGGAGATATGGTACTTTAAACTGCTCTGATCATCAGCCAAAGGGGGCATTTTTGAATCTGTAGACTCAGAAACCAGGATTTTCAAAGGAAATTAAGAAATGTCTCCACAACAAGTTAATGTTTATAGTGAAATGTGAAATGTCAGAGAAATGGAAATTCAGTGTTCATTAGATGTTACATTGTATTCAGCTTCTGTGTAAAAGCCCTCAGCTTTAAAGAATAAAAAGAGCTACATTTATTGTTCTTCAGTACACAGCAGCATCTGGTTTGGTGTGATTTATAACCAATTGTCAGTTTATTCATTTGAATTTCGTATTTTGGTGAGTAAAATAAGAGTTTAACCTGTTAAACAGCTGTTTTCTGAAAGACCTACTGAGTTCATTGAAATGTTCAAGAGTCCATAAAATGACAGTGTTCCCAAGTGAATATAGATAATTATTTCTGAATATTTCCTATAAAATTGAGCAATGGGGTAATTGCTTTGGCCATGTTGCAACCTCGAGATAACATGACATCTTAGTAGCTTCAATTATTCTAACACTAGTCTTAGAAACAGAACTATGTTCCAAGAGTGAGATTTTATGGAAACCTACATGCAACAAAGACTTAAATGCATAATGTTAACGTGTCCTTATAGCCTTTCTTCAAATGAAGGGTATTTCTAAAAAGGAAAAACTAATCCATGTCTTAAGAGGAATGCAGGCTCTGTTTGAGATTTTAAATTCAGTCTACTCACATCCTTCAGTGTGAGTAACTGCAGTAGCAGCTCTGAGATTGGATGAAGCTCAGATGGTCACTGAAAGCTTTATAAAGGCTCTGCACAGCTTGAGTGTGAAGCACATCAGATTTGAGTAGAGCCTACTGAAGTACAGACCACAAGGCACTATTGACTGTTGTCATCAGTGAGGTGAAACTCATATCCTTGCCGAAAATGTTATTTGAATGAGTCACCAGGTAGTAACACATTTCCTGCCAGTGATAGATAAATTTTCTTAGCTGAATCTTTTATTCATAGCAGAGGCATGCGTTGGCAGAGTTTGGCAGGGTTTAGAGGAAGTCTGTGAAAAGTATACAAGAAACTCTTACCTGTAAATGTCGGTAAGACCTCTCCCTTCTCTCAGATGTGTGCCTGTGCATGACCCAGAACACACTGATCTCTGCTTTGAACTTCACCTGCAGCCCTTACTCAAAAAATGCGTTTTAGAGAAAACTGTTGCAAGTTGCTGCTTGAACGTGATGGATGTCACCCTGAAAGAAAAGACAGAAATCCCTCAATGTATGTTTTTCTCATGTATTCTGGCAGAAGAATGAATGGTAGCACCCATGTGATTCAACATTTAGCAGCATTAAGGTTTGAGAGAAGCTGGTTTTTACCTTGGAGCTATTTACTTGTGTCTTGTTAAGATTTCTCTTCAATTTTTTTAAGTAGAAAAAGTGAACGTGTATGAAGGACCTAATAGTTTAGTAGTTAATCATTGATTCCTGACTAAGGTCATGCCAGTTTCTAGTATTTTCAGTCTGATAATCACAGTCTCAACCCTTAACCTCTTTTACATATATCATTGCACACAAGTTCTGAGCAGTTCGTGCCATGACAGCTGCTTCTCTTGGAGTGGTTTAAGAGCTTTTGTTTCTCAATAATCTATTGCTGAAAATTGTCAAGGAATGATTTTTTAGAAAACAAATTGTTTTCAGGATGACGTTACTTTGAAAAAGTCGTGTTTTGCCAAGCATAAGTTCTTGGCTTAGTTTAGGATGTTTAGGATGTTTAGGAGTCTAGGATGCATTGATGTGTGATATACAGGCACCAAGTAGAAAAAAAAGGGGAGTTAGGTACTCTGAGAGATGCTTGGGAGAAGTACTGGAGTGAACAAGGTGTGCCAAAATCTCAAAAGTGGAGACTGTTTTCTCATATTAGATATGCTGCTGTCATTCCCTTGGAATAAATCCTGTGTCTCAGCCCCAAAGCCAGTGGTTGCCCTTGGTGGGTCACTGCCTGGGATGGTCTTGTGCTGCATGTGGGATGCATACCTGGGTTTCCCTCACCCTGGATAGTAGCTAGTGATGTAATATTACTCTTTCCTGTCTGGGTGGCTTTGGGACCTTGGGCAGAAGAGTGTCCATGGTCCTGAGGAAGCTTCCATTAGAAGCTTTGCAGAGTGTGGTTGGTGGATTATCTTTGAAGATTGAAAAGAGACCCTAGAGATTGGCAAAGGTGCTTTTTTTAAATATGATTATTAAGCCAAAGGTTATGTCAGTCTGCCACTAAGCCCCAAAGCTATTCTTTTCACCAAGTAAAAACAGACTGTGATTTTGTAATTGAGTTTAATTGTGTGAGAAATAAATACATAATGAAAAAAGGTCTTGAATGCTGAGACCCTAAGGGTTAGGATAAAAAGAATGGCTTAGGTTTGGCATAGCAGTACTATAAAAATAATTTCCCAAAACACACGACATCAAACTAGGTGTCTGGGCTTCCTACACCTTGGTTTCCCCTCTGGACAGGGCACCAGGTCTTGGGCTGGAGAAAGTGCAGGACCAAATACCCTCAGACAAGAAAGCAAAGATATCAGCTGCTCATTGTGTCTGTTGGTCAGCAGCTGAATGATGGGTGTTCCTTTGATCTTGTTAGGAGATGGAGCGATGTGAGGATCCCTCACTGGTGCCATAGGTGGTGCTTATTCCATTTTGAATACCAGGAAGCTGATACATGAGATAGAAGCCAAAGTTTGTTGTGATGTTTTGACTTTTTTTGGTTGGTTTTGGGTTTGCTTTTTTTTTGTTTTTAACCCCCCTGATATTTAGGCAGCCACCATAGGACCTGCCTGCTCTTGTGTCAAGACAATCAGAGCATCTCTGACTTTGCTCAGAGCCCTTGGGATATGAGGCAGCTCTGGACTAGAAGCAAGGCAGAGGCCTTAGTCCCAGACAAACACTTTCTCAGTTGGATTATCTGTGTCATGAGCAGCACAAGTCTCTTCTCTGTCACTTGTCACTGTAGACATACCTTAAGTTTTAAATACCTGTGAAATTCAGAATCATTTGAGGGAATGAAACTCTGTAGGTGCCACTTCGGGGAACAACTTTCACAAAGACAAATATTAAATAAGGGACTGGAAAGAAAAGCAAAGAGAGTCTTCTCTTGGTAGTCAGTTGTATGGCTTTCCCCTGCATTTATATCCCTCTCTCCAGTTAAAAAAAAAAAAATAAGAAAGAAAGAAAAAGGCCATCTCTGTCTTGGCAAAAATCACTCTGTTTGCCTTGATATTTTATTTTCTCAGCAGGAAGGCTTTGGAGCTGTTCAGAACTTAATAGGAAAGATGCCAGAACAAGGGACCAACTAATGGTGTGTGAACTTGCGTAAAACAAGAAGAAAAAGCAATGCTCAAACTTCTCTCCTCCTGGAGGGTTTGTTATATAATTCATGGTTTCACAAGGGTTTCTTGCAAAAACAGGATATAGCAAAATCTGTTAAGATATACAAAACTGCTATTTTGGTGTTGAAAATACGGGAAAACTAAGATTATATACTCCATGGTGAATGTCATGGATGGAAAAAAAAAAAAAGATGTATTAAATACCTGAGCGTCTCTAGGGAGAATATGACAGATTCAAAACAGATGCATGTGAATAAATCTTCTTTTAATGAATGACACTTAGCTCTGCTGGGCTGTATCAAAAATATTGCCACAGTGTCTGTGCAGCTTCAGCTGCAGGAAGCTGAATTGCCAAAGAGGTAATATCCTGACTCTGATCAGTGTATCATAATCAAACAGACTCTAAGCAAGAAGGATTGAGTGTCTCACAAGCCCTATTGGATTAAACAAGCTTGCTAAATACCTGTAATTTCTGTGGGCTCCAATGACTTTCTTAAAGGGCTAGGCAGGAGCAGGACCATGGAATGCATTATTTTGGAAGATCACCATCTCTTTGAATATTGCCCAATAGTGACGAATGCATCACTATGGTTAATATTCCATTTTAGACCTCATTTTCCCAGGGTCTATAACTCACCCATAATAATTTGCTGAAGGTTGAAACTTGGCAGGCAGGGCTGCAGACCGGGAATTAATTTTGGTAACACTATAATAAGTGTTCTTTAATTAATGTTAAATGAAAATGGAATTCCTAAGAAATTACACACAGCAGTCCTGCGACATGCTGAATGAATTCATCATGATTAATGTTACTAGAATGAATATCAAAAGTAGTAAGTGGGATTTGCCCTTTATTAAAAGGTGTTGCCAGCATCCTTTCACTGATATTTGGCACCAAATTGCTTTTAAAGGGACAGCATGAGGAAAGCACCACCTGTTTAAAAGGGAAAAGGAAAGTGAGCAGGAAGGTCTTGTGTTAGTGTGTATGTAAGAACATCTTAATCCTGTGAGCTCTGGCTGCTCCTGCAGTCTGGAGTCATTCAGGATAAGCACCTACAACCTGAGCTAGTGCTGGTGACATCTCTGCTTCAAGTGGGAAAACTGGACTAAAGACCTTCATCAGTCCATTTCAGCCAAAATGGATGAATAGTAGCAAAATTTAGGGTCTGGATTATATTGAATAGTAGCAAAATTTAGGGTCTGGATTATATAGAATTATGTATGTGGGTATCTGTGCAAACATATTTCATAGATGAAGGCATTAGGTCTTTCAAGGCATTCTTCTCTTACAAAGTAAAGTGTTAATAATGATCCCCACATTAGTTTAAGAATAAAGCAGAAAGAAAAAGCCAAAAGGTACTATCCAAGGAAACCAGCCTTTTGGCAGCAGACAGGAAATATAAGGTGAACCTGCTTTTTTGTGTTATTTCCCATGTTTCTGAAGGTCCCATCCATACTCTTTACCTAATAATCCCTTTGACTACCACAATTGACTATCTTTCCAAAATTCAGAGTCTTAAATTACTTTTCCCTGCTCAGACATGTATATTTATTTATGATTTTTGGTGTTAATTTCATTAATCTTGGACAATGTATCACTAACAGTTTGATGAATGCTGGTGCAGTTTCTCTCTAGGATTATCTGGGCTGCCAGATTTCCCCTTACTAAGGGTTTAGTGAAACTCTGCCATGCAGATTACTCTGGAATGGAAGGAAGAGACCACCTGGGAAAAACAGCAAAGCTCATTAGCAGGGAACATAGGAATAATTTCTGCAGCCCTCAGATAATCTTTCGTGATTGTCTACAGGGAATCAGTATTCCCAGCACAAGGGTTGTTTGGGTACCACATGGAAGAAATCCCTGTGAGCCTGACCATGGCTTCAGTGAGGTAATCATATGACTCTATCAGTGGATCATGGTCTGCCTGGGCCAGGATCTCATAGACAGAGGCCATAAATCACCTCAACTGCTTGTCCCATGAAGCAGCATGGCAGACATAGTTTGCTAATGAGCTGTCTTGAAATATTTTGGATTTGTTTGAATTTACTCAGAAAGAAAAAATCCAGCTATGTGAATAAGAAATCAGAAAAAATAATTTTGAAATAATCTGCATTTCAGGGAACAGAAGTATTTATTTGGCTAGAAAAAAGATATGTACACACATTTCCTAGGAAATTTCTGACCAGCCAAATTACTGTTGCTCAGATAATTGGTGGAACTTATTCCTAATTTGGCTGTTTCCTCAGGAGGAAATATGAATGCCATTGTCCTTGTTTCTTCTGTTTGGTTTTCTGCAATGCTTCTGACACATCAAACCTTAATATTTTCTTAATGTTTTCTCTATGGGTTTTTTTTTGCCAGTTTGTGTTTTGCAGTTTATAATTCTTATTGTACTCTACTACACAGTGACCTAGCAACATATAAAAAGACATATTAAAATATACATACCTCATCATTATACTGTTAAAAGAAAATGACAAAAAAGAACTCAAATTAGCTGCTTCAGTAGCCTCTAGGCAAGATGATTTCTTCAGATAAAGAGCCAATCTCTTAAGATTTTTGGAATTATTCTGCTATTGCAATCAAAAAAGACCAGACTTCAACAGATGGCTTTTGGGTCCCCCATGTACACCTCTGTCCAACAATCTGTTTAGAGTTCAGGTTTATTTTTCTAGTGATCATATATTTGGACAGAGATAACAGCATTGCTTTCCCCAAAGAAGGAATGATATGCTCTGTGGGATGAAGGAGAAAGCTGAATAATTTTGGCTGTATAATGTTAATTTTGACCTGCACAGAAATGTCCATTCTCTGAATTTTGTGAAATATATGAAGTTTGTAGAAGATGTAAAGGTAAACTTGTTCTTCACAGTGCACTCTGTGAAGATATAATTCGGAAAATATCTACAAAGCCATCAAAATGGTCAAATAGAGTCAGACCAGAGGTTTGTCCATTGTTCATTTCCTCCTCACTGACAGTCACTTGCAGGAGAGGCCTAAGGAATTTAGAACTATGGAAAATATACAGGAAAAAGGTGCCCAAATTTTAGTAGCAAGAAGGAATGCAAAAGAGAAGAGTATCCTGTACTGATATTGAATGGTTTATGTCCTGCATACCTTCAGTGGCATATAGTTAAAAAATAATCCCCTCAAAGGAAAGGGAAAAAAGAATTCTTCACTCATATAGTGAAAGTCTCTTAATGATCCCAGCCTGGCTTGCTCACAATCAGAATTAGTGGGAAATGGCAGGGTGATGTTTTCTGGAAAATCCAACCACATTTCATTTCCAATGTCATCCATCAGAACACCATATTTTTGTATCTAAAGTTGTATGGCCTGGTAATGGAAGTCAAACATCACATATAACATGAATGAATGAATGAAAGAATAAATGAAAAGTAAATAAAGAATAACATCTCATTTTAGCTTAAAAAAATAAGTTTATACCAGACCACATTTGTTTTCCCTTAGTCTGAGAGTATCCCATATGCCCAGAGAAATGACACATTTAATAAAAATAACCTCAATTCCTTGTGGGTACTTGAGTTTATTCCACTATAAAACTGCAAGAAAAGGGGGAAAAAAAAAGGAACAAGCAAAACCAGGCCTTCCTGTCTCAATATAATGCATTGGATGTTAAGGGAAGGTTGGTTGCTGGTTTCTGTATGCTGTGTCTGAGAGATGTGGGACAGGATCAGAACTTAAGAAAGCATCAAGTCCTTTGCAATGTGCACAAAGGTGCATTACACAATGTAAAATGTTTTCCTGTTGACTGGAATAGCTCAGAGGTACAGAGCTTACCCAGGGTGGGGTTCCCAAAGAACATGACTGGAAAGGACTGAGCTGGCTGGGTACCCAAGGGGCTCTCTCTGTCACAAATGAGTAAGTAGGAGAACTGTAATCTGAAGGTTGAACATGGCTGGAAAAGGTTCAACAATTTAAACTCGTCAGTGTGGAAAATAATTACATACTGACAGGTCTCCAGGGCAGAGAAAGAAAGAGAGAGAGAGAGAAACAAGGGCTTGGATTAACTCTTTGTGGTTTCAAAAATCAATCAGTTGTTCTTTCACTGAACAGTGTTTGTAGACACTTCCATACTGTGGACAAGAAATTGCACATTCCAACACACCAAACTGTAATATTTTCCTGTGGAATGGCTTTAAACTGACAGAGGGCAGGTTCAGATTGGATATTAGGAAAAAATTCTTCCCTGTGAGGGTGGGGAGGCCCTGGCACAGGGTGTCCAGAGAAGCTGTGGCTGCCCCATCCCTGGAAGTGTCCAAGGCCAGGCTGGATGAGGCTTGGAGCAACCTGGGGTAGTGGAAGGTGTTCCTGTTCGTGGCAGGGAAGTGGAGCTGGATGAATTTTAAAGTCACTTCCAACCCAAACCATTCTATGAATCCGTGATTCTATGAACGTATTAATATTGTTATACAAGACATAGAGGTGTTTCATGGATAACACAAGGAAGTAACACATTATGTTTTTGAAAAAAGCAAACTTTACAGTACTGCAAAGTTTAAAAACTGCCTTGATTTTTCAAATGTAGAGTATAAAAGTTTGAGCAAAGGGAACAAGGAAAAGGGAAATGAACACAATGTGAATCAGGTTATTCGTGAAATTATTCCAAATGAGAAAATTCAGCTGTTTATTGGCCTGGAAGGTTCAATGGATGGGATAAATTATTGTTGAATTTGAGGGTCCCAGTGCAGGCCATTGAAGACTTTTCTCTTGCTCTACTAAAAGATAAACTTAAGAAAATGCTCAATCAAAAAAATTCCTGTATCACTGAGGAAGATGAATGCAAGTGAGCCCTCAGTTCCTCATACTGCCAGGTTTCTGGATCCTAAATTATTATTATGTTTTTTTAATAACGATGCTGGGAGTTACAGTATCTAGTGAAACTAGATCCAAATCTACTTCAAGGCAAAGTGAAGCACGTTGCCATTAATCTTATTTCAGCACTGGTGCCAGAAGCTCTGAATTCCATGAGCACTGTTCAGAGGGTTATCTGATTCTCCTCCCCAGCACATGACAAGCTGCAGCCTATAGCAAGCAAATTAAATATAATCATATAGGTGCACTGAAATTACACTGCTTTTCCATATGGGGCCTGTGGGCAACAATCATGTTGTTATCCAGTTATCTGTTTCCCTCTAGGAAGTTTTCAGACTAACTAGCCAGAACAAATTCAAAGGCTCTGTCATAATTTCAGGAATTGCATTGCCAGAGGGTTTCTAACACCTCTGATATTTCTTTCTTTCCTGCCAGGGAAGGAGGGGCTTCTAGGATTGGTTGGGTTTTGTTGTTTGGTTGGTTGTATTTTTTTTTCCTTCCATGCAATATTTTCTTGTATTCCATTCTCAAGGTGGAGCAAAATAAATCTGCAGCGTTTTGCCCATACCCACAGTCAAATGTATTTCCTCTAAATGCTGATGTTATACAAGGTTGAATGACATCACGCTGCTGCTTCCAGTTCATTCCTCCCTTACAAGGGCAAGATTGTACAGCAAATAATTTGTCAGAGATACTAAAAATGGCTTGGGAACAACAATAATTGTGAACAGGGAGAGTGGGTTCAGTGTTCTGACTTGTTTCGGGGGCTTAAATTTTGGAAAAGAGCCTAAAAAAATATCAATTTAAATTAAAAAAAAAAAATAGAACCTAGGGCATTTACTAGGGCCAGACATTAGTTCCATTAGACCCTAAACCATCCCACCCTTAATTGTAGGTCTGCTGCTTTAGCTTGTAGGAGTAGTAAAAGCATGTAATTCGAGCTAATCAGATGGGCAGAGCAACCAGTGCTTTGTGCCAAGAGAGCCTCTGGAACAAAAGGACAAACGTGGCTGCAGGAAAATAGTTTTACAGCCTTGCAGGGAATTCTTGCAGGACTACTTGGATCTTGCAGATGTGCTCAGGGACTGGTGTGAGAACCAAAAATACCTAAGAAACTGCTGGTGCCAAAGCTCTTCTTGTCCTTTCTCATCAGGGCACCACCTGAACTGCTCAGTGGCTCAACCTCTCAGTGCTCCATCTCACCCCGATTGCTGAAAGCTGGGTGCCCTCTGCTCAACAGAGACAAGTGTCTCCAGGAGGCAACTCATTGCCTACTAAACTTGGTGTGAAGGAGGTATCAGGAGTTGTCCTCTGCAATTTTCAGTCCTTGGCTGACTGAGAAGGTGGTGAGTGTAGGCTGGGTGGCTCCTGGGAGCTCAGTGGTTTGTCCATCTGGGACAGCTGCTGTGCTGTAAAGTCATGCCTGCTTTATTAGGAACTGACTTTCTCATGCAAATGATCTATAGATGTGCCCCCATTGAGACAGAATACTCTGCAATTCATGTAAACGATGCCTAAGAAAATATATTGTTGGAAAATAAGCAATCCTGTCTTACTGAAAAAAGACGTTTGTCATGACCAGGCAGCTTTCTTCCAGTCCCTTAAAGACACGTTGTTGTCTGCATGATAATTTCTTGCAGTGATTAATGTGTGTCTGAAATGTTTTTCGTGGGAATTATTTGTGTATTTTAGAAATCTTACATGTATTTTTTTGCTATTTCTGTTCTCTCTGTTTTCCATAATATTTCCTGGCTGAGTGAGATAAGAAGCCTTATGCTGCCAGTGAAGATGAACAAATGTGGCTTATTAACATTCTTAGTTACAGTGTTGCTTCAGATGTTCTGGATCTAAATTGGTTTGTCAAATATCAGTAATATTTAATTTTTTCCCTGTCTAGTTTAAACATATGCTATTACAGAAAACAAACACCAAATGAATGGGTGGGAGTGGGGATTGCCCTCTAGAGTTTTGGCCACCTCAGGGTTGCAGTGGTACAGTTCTGCTGTCACATTAAATTACTCGTGTTTTCATTTAAATCAAAGTTTCAAAGAGACAGCTGAGAAAAAATAATTTCTCTTCCCATGAAAGAAATGTGGACAAAAGACGATCAATAATTAGGCAAAACTTCAGTGAAATAATGCAATTAAAAGAAAAAGGAAGATGTTAGGCTTTAAGTAAAGATGTAAGCTAAAAAAGCAAAGAAACAAGCAAAGTCTACAAATGTACTTAATTCGTAACTAAATCTGCCAACCAGAAATCAGGAAAGTGTGAGAAAAGCAAGAACAGTTCATTAAAATCTCATATTTCTTTTAGAGTAAAGATAAATGAGTATTTTTTTCTGCCACTATTCACCAATCAATTTACTTGAAGGTCGAAAGACTGCTCTGCTCACGGGTCCCTTATTGAAATAGAAAATCCAATCAGAGTTTAGTGAGTTACTAGAACAGAAAATCACTTCAGATGGGAGCAAGCTCTGTTGGATGGCAAAGCTTGGCTTGGCCAGGGTCCCAGTCCTTTCACAGTAACCCCTCAGGAGGTCAGACCCACCAGCCTCTGGGATGCCTCTCTGGGATAGGGACTGTCATTTCCTGGCTGCTTCTCCTCTGGCAGTAGAGAGAGGTTTCCTCCAAATCTCTGCTACTTCTTTTTCTTTTCAGCATGGCCTCGTTGGAACAATTATAACATGGCCTGTAAATTGCAGCATCACAAAACCTGACACTAGAATTATTTAGGAATAGAAAGTGTGAACGGATTAAGTGGAGCATTAAAAGGGAGAACAATCTGATCTGTCAAAGTGCAATGGCAAATCCTGTGTTTAGGAACAATGAGCATATTATAGATGTGCTACACGTTTGTTTGAGTGTGCATGGTTTGTATAAACATTTAAATAGAAGTTCTGCCTTTGTCTGCGTGACACTTTTGTTTCTTACATCCTAAAAAGAGGCCGTTAAATAAGGCAGAAATTAAAAGGGAAAACCATGACTTTGATTGTGATATAATTCGGTAGGCAGTTAATTGGTAATTAAAGTCTGGGTTTGCCTTTGTTGGAGCTAAGAATTTGTTATTCTTATTTCTTAATGTCTGTCTGATATTAAGTATTAGATCAATAATTAAGGAAGTGGAAAGACTTTCAAAAATACTGGGCCCCCTTTGAGGAAAAGACAAAATAGAGCTTTTCTATTCTGACATTTCAACATTTTTTCTTTTAGTTTCAGTTTGGGAGAAAATATCCTCAAATGAAAATGCTCTATTATGAAGGCAAAGACCTTACATCAAATATGTGTGTATATATATAAACATAGATATAGTTTTGAGATCAAAACAGTACCTCTAGACAAGAAGTATATATTGGGTTGTGTAATTGAGACCCTGCATTTCATTGTGACTTTGCTATCCAGCTGTGCTAGAGGTCCTTGGTAAACTGTGGGTCCTTACATATAGTTGAACCACTGCAACACCTCACTAGAAATTATTCAATTGAAACTTCTTCCTCTGCATTTTTTTTGTCCTGGCCCTACTATGCTGTCATTCAGAAGTCTTGCAGATTCTCCTATAGTAAAAATCACAGTAATTTGTCTTATTTGCCCAAATAACCTGTGCTGTCATTTCAACCTAAATTCGTGACATATTTCTGAACTTTTATAACTTTTCAAATCTTTCTGTAGAGATGGAAAGGTAGGAATGAAATGCTGTTATGGAACCTTTGATATTTGTGCCTACCTCTGGTTAACCTTGGGTATAAACCAGCTTAGTCCTTGTAGTTGAAAATACGACCAAGCAGGCAGGTTAAGGGGAGCATCCCTGGGGGAGGAAAGAGGTGCTTGGACATGTATGGTGATTTCCAAACAGGTTCTGTGCTGTTAAGCCATGCTGTGGTTTATCCCTGAAAATCCAAGGTGGTTTAATTTCTAGCTTTTTACATCCTTTCAGTCCTACTTTTGTTCAGCTGTGTTGTTTTGGCAAGGAAAAACTTTGCTCTGTAAGGGTGCTGCCCACTGGCTGGTTAAATCTTATGGGTCACTATACACATTAACTTTGAGCTTGGCTGCTGAAAGTTGGGCAAGAAGAAGGGCAAGTGTGTAATTACTGACCAGGATGGAAAACTTGTTGTTGCAGAAACATCTGAAACCCTGACTTTTGTCAATATTTTTATTACTCTCTGAAGAATTTTTTTTCTTTCCAAATTGTAAGAAGGAAACATTTGCTTATTTACCTTTTTTTTTGCTATGAGATAGACAGAGTGACATTGTAATCAAGTTTAAACAGGTTAGATGTGGGTGATTTGCACGGGTTAGAGAGAGTGTCATCAAAAGGCAACCAGAGGAAAAACAAATAGGCAGTGCTGGTAGTGAGATGCATTTGTGCTGTAGTTAACGTGACATGACACGTTTGCAGCGTCAGTCTGTGCTGGAAACTTTCCTTTTCCCTGAAAATATTTTCTTCTATAAAATGTTCACAACAGCACAAGTTAAAATAATGTACTGTGGAAGTTGCTACTGGGCTGTGAACCAAGACCTGAGGATGGGTCTCCAAAATAGAGACATAAAGATACTTCTACATCTGCACCACTGGTCCCAGATTGGCAGCATAGTTTTGGCACACTGTGCATGAACTGAATCCAATCTGATTAGAGAAAAGTTGGTCACTGTGCTGGGTTTGAGCCCTTCCATAGATCTCTGGGCTGAGGTTCACGTTTGGAGTTGGTCCAAGTGGAGTCTTCATGCTTCAGTGCATGTTTGGACCTCACCAGACTGCCTATATATCAAGAACCTGCTCTTTTAAAAACATTGGACTTGTTAGAAAGAATGTTGATGCATAGTTAACCTCTTGCTGCAGAGCCACTGGAAAATATGCTACTTCATGGGAATAAAGAGGAACAGGATCAGAGCTTTGGTCACGGCCTGTTCAGCACTAATGTTTGTGTAAGAGTAGATGAGTAGTGCTGCAGACATGTTAGATCTGAGAAATTTGATAATACCATTGAAAAACAGGCTCTTACTGTGCTTTTACCCTTTAATCTCAGCAATACAGCAATGCCAGAGAGTCAAGAATAGAAATGTTGTGTAGAAGCAAAAATGTACATACAGCTGAAATGTGGGTTTATGGAAAAAAGTTGTGCTTCAGAACTGAATTCAGTTTGGTGTGTATGATGCACATATGGTATCTGTTCATTTGAGAGCAACAAGTTCCCTGTCATTTTGTCTTTGGCTGCTCTTTTTATTGTTTGCTGTAATGATAAGGAAATGGATCGTCTCAGAATAAATGAATGCCATATGTACCAAATGTACATGAAAATGTCGACTTCTGCTTCTGTGTTGTGTATCACTAAAACCCCACTAAAAATCCACGTCAAAGAAATGCAGAGAATTTCTTCTTATTTCTTCATACTAGCTATCAGCTTCAAAAGGACAAACAAGAGATTTCGGGTGGTCTTCAGACTTGAGAAAAATGGTTGTCATTTCAAAAAATAAATAAATATATAAGGATTTTTGAGACCAATAGTAAAGATTGAACAGAGAAATTATTATCTTGCCTTATGTGAAAATCAGTCTTGGGTTTTCCAGATGCAAAATAGGGTAAAGATGCATCATTGACAGGTTGCCCAGAGAAGCTGTGGCTGCCCTGTCCCTGGGATTTTTCAAGGCCAGGTTGGATGGAGCTTGTTCTAGTTGGAAGGTATCCCTCCCCGTGGTTGAGGGGCTGGAACTAGATGATCACTGGTTCGACTTAATGCTCTTATAAGTCTTTTCATGCACTAGGATTACCTTTGCTCTTGCAAGGCTCTGCAAAATTATTAAAATTTTGGTATTTATTATTAAATGCCTTAAGACTTTTCTGAGCAGGAAGAATACTTGAATAAACTGCCTCTCTGTGCATCTGCCAAAATCTTTTTGTGAAGCAACAAACACTTGCAAAGATTTGCATCTGTTGTCTGAGAATGTATACCTGTGTTTTTGAGAGAGAGCACCTGGGCTTTGTGTGTATATGAATATTTTGCCAGGTTGCTTACCAGAGAGATTAGAGCAGCAGATGCTGTAAACCATACATTTTCCAGAGCAGGAAGAAGAAACCCAGAAGGAAATACAAGATTTCGCCAGAATACTGTAAGGAATTTTAACAAGTCAAAGGGATGTCCGAAGGCTGACAAGCGTTAGGACTTCATTTTCACAAAGCTTTTAAGGACGGGACATAATTATAAACACATGTTTAGGAATGTCCCTGACCAGCAAAATGCTTGCACAAAAGATTAACTTCCCAATAATATAAGGTAATAGCTTCACAACAACAATTTCTTGTGCTTTCCCACTCGGAAAGCTGTAGCTAATGTAAAAATAAATAACACAAAGGAAACATATATGACTTTGCCTTTCCATGGCAAGAAGAGTCATAAAATAGGAAAGGTCATGTGGTAAGTGTGATTTACCTGAACTTTAAGGACGTTGAAAATGAAACACCAGGAACAGCATAATCAGTCAGGAGAGCAATTAGGGACTCCATTACCACTCAAGAGAAGCAACAAAGACCATAATCACTTGCCCGAGGAAATAGTTTTCACATACATACCGAATTCAGCACGTGTTTTCTCCCCGTATCAGCAGTGTGTAAGTAAGGGAGTGTCTTAAGCTCCTGACAGAGGAAGAATAATGCACAGAGAATGGGGTGGTTATTTAGGGAATCTGTCTGTTGTAATTTATTCGTTCTGCTTCTATCTGGAAGTAGCTGCTAAAAACGTTCAAAGCCTGGACTTGCTGAATGTAAGTGGAATGCTCCATTTGCTGAGAAGGTTTGTGATGTGTCCAGCAGACCCAGGAAAATGAGGAACTTTTAACTCTCTTTTACAACAGGAATTGCTATGGTGCGTTGCTAAAAAGGCCATTTCCCTCCAATCTTTCTTTAAGGGGAGGCAGAAAGATGACAAACCATGTTTGGAAAAAACAGCTATGTGCTGGACAGTCGAGGTGGGGAAAGACTGATGGCTCATGTGTGATTTGTATGTACTCTCACATATGGGTGGTGATGAGTGCAGGATCTAGTTTAATTCCAGTAAAGCATATTGCTCTATGGCTGAAAGACAGAAAGAAGTTACTTGAGTTGCTTTATTTAATAAAGCATTTATTAAACATATGTAGGGCCCATTATCTTTGTTTGCTGTGCAACTTTTGTGTCAACATACAAGGTGCAATAGTATCTTAGACTCGCAGACAAACTCTATTCTATTCAATGTAACATCTCAGTAGCTGAGGTTGGATTAACAGATAGGATAGGGACCAACTAGTTAGACTGATGGATCCCTCCCAAGAACAGGGGCTAGGTAGGTTTCCTTCTGGGCTGTGTTATTCCTGAATTCAAAGACAGAGTCTCTTAGAGGAATCCAATTATTTCAAGATCATAAAACCAATAGTTGATGGAAATTGTCCAGATGGCTGAATTTTAGGACAGGTTTCATGAGACTGAAGGTGATGCCTGCTTGCAACTGCTGGCTTAGTTCTGTGTTTCTGTTTACAAAGATGAATATTAGAGGAAAATTCAGACATGACAGAGTGATGCAATGCATTTAATAAAGAACAGCAAAAGCCTTTGAAAATATTGGAAAAGGGTCTGTAGCAGGAAAGCAGCCAAATATGAACACATCTACAGAAAGGAAATAGTGAATGACTTTGGTATCTCCAGCTAGGAGGCCTGAACACATGCTTTTTGCTACCCTTTTTTTTCTTTTTTGGTAGGATGAATGAATGATTTTTAATGGCCATGAAAAGCCAGTAAGTGACTCCATGGTTGCACTCCAGTATGATGAAAGATACTAGTCAATATTTACAGAGTATCTGTATGTTAAACAGTCTGAAAGCAACTACAGGTCTGCAATTATATAAGCAGCCCTCCTTTTTGCTTGGACGTTTTTCTTTCAGTTTGGGTTTTGTGCATTCATCAAAGACACTCAGACATGCAGAAGCCCTCCTGCTCTGACAGGGTTGCTGGACATCTGGAAATCTGAACTTGCCAAGTGCATTAGCATCGGTGTGCTCTACAGTTCATGTACTGTAAATCTGGAACATCCAGGAAGCTTCTCCTCAGGTTCCACGTGCTGAGCTGTGCACGTGCCCAGCAGCTGTTTGCACATCAGTGGCTTCCTGGCAGCTTCCTGGAAGTCTCTCAGAGAAACAGGAGAAAACTGCACGTATCTCACTACAGCTGAGGTATAAGAAACTCATTTTGCTGTAGTGTACGTGCCTAAAAGTAGAGTATGGCAATTTGTGGGCCTGGGTTTATAGAGGAGAGTTGTTTAATCAAATGAAATTCTATGTCTAGGTAATAATGGTTAAGGAAGATTTGAAAGGCAAACTAGAACTGCATGTGTAGAAATTCTGACTGTCTTAATCTAATGGTACAACTCGGGCTCAGCTTCAACCTCAGAAGTGGTTTTTCTTGCAGAAGGTAAACATTCATCAGGACATTCAACAGCAGGCAGGATTAAGCTGATAAGACTAATCACATCTGCACACACAGTAACATTAAAAAAAAAAAGATTTTGGGAGCAGAAGTTATTAATTGCCCCTTGAGAAATACACTCTAGCTTTTCTTGGGGCTTCTTATATATGATAAATTTCAGTTGTGTTACTGTTCTTTTGGGGATTTTTTTTGTTGTTTTGTTTTGTTTTTTGGGTTTTTTTAATAACACTTCCCTACTGCAATCATAATCTTCCAAAATAATTTTGGGTTATGATGAAAGTCATATTCCTTTACCTTCATATTCTTCCTGTGCAGTTTTTGTTTAGCAACCTTTTCTGGAAGAAGAAAAAGAATAATGTCTGCTAAATAGTGATCTTACTTAAATTAGAGTTTGCTTGTAAGAGCAATACAGTAGAATGTGTCAGGATGCCCAAATTTAACACTTAGGTTAATAATTAAGGCAGTGGAAGTAGGGGGATGTTTGCTTTATCACCAGCCTTGAACTATCATAAAACAAGCTTCTTCATGATGCTCCTTCAAAATCTGGAGTAGATTTTATCCCTGAGATGTCCAAGGCCTTTTTTGGTCCTTTCATCATGAATCAGGTCGGCCAAAAGGTCCAGTTCTAATGTGCACATATACTTGTTAGTTCAAGGTACTTATTCTTTTAATAGACTCTCTGGGTCATTTTTCCCTTTTGTGTTTAGCGTGATCTTACTGTATCACTTTTCGTTCCTGGCTCTCAGCAGATTCACTGCTCTGCAGCTCAAAGTGTCAGATTCTGGGTGGTCCATTTTGTCTAAGGTATTTTGAGCCAAATGTGAATAGAAAACAGCTTTTGTTCTGCAGTTATGGACTTTACCCCTAAATACCTACCAGACTGTAATCATCCACACATCACCCACTGCCAATAAATAACCTATTTTATTATCCAAGTCTCTAGATGTAGAAGAACATTTTTGCTGAATTCAGCTAGAGGCAGCAATATGCTGGGTTGTCCTTTTCTTCCATATGAAAAAGAGTTAGATATTTTATTGGAGTGGCAGCAGTGTGATTATTTATTTTGTTATATAAGAGTACTGATGCCTAAATAAATAAAGTGGAATTTAAATGTTTCTGTGTTATATACTTGTATGAAGCAAAGCAGAATCTGGCCAACAGAGCTTTTCACATCTGTAGGGCCAGAATGTGTGTGCAGCTAGAGATTGAAAGTGCACAGAGTTTTAGAGCAGTGATGATATAATTTTACAGAAGCACTGAGGAATCTTAGTGAAATCCTAAGGCATAGTAGAGGTGCTTAAAATAGAAATGCTCTCCAGCTCTCTGAAAGCTCATAATCTAGGTGTCAGGTAAAGTCAAACAGGTGGATGAAGGAGGTAAGCAGTGGAGAGAGAGCTGGCAGATGAATTAATGCTGCAACATGCAGAATTTAACAGAAGAGCAGATGTTTGACCTAGCTATTCTCCAAATAAAGTTCAATGGGAGCAATCCATAACCATCCCAGCAGAGCTAAGTTTGAAAAAAAAAGAATTTAAGCGGGTACAAATGTGAATTTAGCCTTCAAATTTTTTTCCCTCACTTCTTCAAATACTTAAAAAGCATGTATTTCCCTGTCTTCTCAAATTCCCACAAGGACACTGACAGGGCCGTATGTGGTAGCTTGGCCACACTGCTTCAACAGCTCCTGATTTGAAGGGGTTTGATTGGATTCTGTCAAAAGTTTTCATTCCCGAGGGGCTTTTCTATTATTTTTATGGAACATCAGAGTTGTACTTGTGATACTGTTCTCCTTCACAAAATCTCACAGCTCCAATTTGTGGCTCCCGAGAGAGTCCTTAAAACACAGATGAAGGGCATTGGGTTAAATCTCATTTTACTAGGCAACCTGCTTTGTATCATTTTCCTTTATTTTTCATAATCAAGCATGCATTTTTGGCATATTGTACACAAACAAATGCTGCTCTGGGTAGAAGCCTATTGGAAGTCTATCTAGTAGTTCAAGCAAGGGACTATGACTCAATAAGTGATTGAGTCAGCCTGTGGGTTCCCAGTTGAGAATTTTCTATTGATTTTTTGTGCGGCTTTAGAAAACTAGCTAAGATTTTCCTGTCTCCTCTATTCTCTCTGTTATTACTTTTGCATGGGTATAATTATACCATGCAAACCTTTTCTTATCCCTTATTAGAAGGGCTCTTTTTAGGTCAGGTGAGGGATTTGGATGGGACTTTCCATGACCTAGGAGTGCCTTTCCCCTGGCCTAGGCAGGGTTTCTGTAGTGGGGGTGCTGTGTTAGACTATGGCAAGGGACCTCTTTGGAAGAAAGGGTGCAGGGTGTTCGTTGTAAGGCAGGAGCACCATCTACTCCTGAGTCCTCACTGAGAATTTTGGCCAAGTCCTGGTTGTATATTATCCCAGACACTTTTAGAAGGCAACAAACTTTATAGGCAGTATAAGTACAGCTGCTGTAGCCTATTTTGGCAGCCAGGAAACAACTACTGTGTGCACTCTACTATGTGTCCCTTTGCTGGCTGTTGTGGCAGTGGTCTTGCTGGCAAGTATTCCTTGGAGGATCTTGGAAGTGGTTAATGAATCAGACCATTCTTGGTGGTTTTGAAACTGCAGCAGGACATTGGACAACTGGAAGGCAACATCCCTATACCTGTTCCTAATAAACTGAGTCTGTAGTATTCATCCTGTAGATACAGCAGTAAATTCTGCATTGCAAAACATGCTTATAAATTCCTTTGAAAGTCTCCCCCAAAGGAATTGGACTCCCTAAAGGAAAATCCCAGCAACAAGGGTTAGGAGGCAATTTCTGGGTTGTGTGAAAGGATGTTGAAGTCAAGAGTGGCTGGATTTGCTGTGTGAATGGCGCAACATTGTTCTGTGTGTCTGCAGAGGTGACAATGTCATCATTCAGAGTGATCAGGCAGCAGGTACATGCAGTGCTCAGAACCTCAACTGCATAAGGGAACTCTAAGGTGATACATCTCTGGGTCTTCTCACCTCCTGGTTACTTCTCACAAATATATAGAAATATGATAGATCATTCTGATGCTGGATGATAGAGGGACTTGTAGCTTAGGGACAGCTACTGGAAAGCATTTGCTACAAACCTTTTCATAAAAGAAAGCAATAAGTCCCTTGAATTATAACACAGAAATAGATGAGCTGTCAAATGAAACAAGCCTTTGTAGGCCAAACACAGGTGTGATCGTGTACCTCATGATGTTTACAGCAATAGTACTTTCGTTGAGATGTAAGAAGGTCGACTGATGTGCCTTTGACTCAATATTGCCCTTCTTGCAATGGGGAGTGCATGTAATTTTTGAAAACTAGAGGTATTTTATAGGTGCCAGCAAGTCAGATATGTTGAAGTTGATGCTTGCTGCACACAAGGTCCTGTTCACCACATCCAAGTGGTTCTTGAGACACATTATGAAGAGCTATGTCTCACCATTTCAGCCAGAAACTAGAAGCTATATGTAAATAAAGGCAGTTTGGGGCCTGATGGAGCTGGGCAAGGGATATGCTTCATCATGAGAGATGTCAGACCACTGAGGCAGCAAAAAAAAGTCCTCTGTGTCAAGTTGCCTCTACAAAGCTGGGCAGAGTTGTGTTTTATGAGCCCCTAGAAGTCATCATCAGCATGCTGAGGGACCAGGAGGCTTTGTACAAATTCTGAGAGTTATTATAAAACTAGTGAAAACATTTTGTTGTATCAGTCTTGCCATTTAAAAAAAAAATAAGTAAATTATTTTTCTCCCTAGTTTAATTAAAGTGAATACATGGCAGTAGACACTGACAAATTCCAAGCATTTTTGGGTTTGTATCAACTATCACTTTCATGTTCAGCTGTCATTTGCCTGCTTTGAGGCTCTGTATCTTCCAAAACCATAAGTTTCTTATCCATACCTTCAACCTGAATTCTGGTAAAATGGCAAAATCAACCAGTCTCTAGTAGGGGTCTGCCTCAGAAACCTCTGATTTTGCAATTAGAAAGCAATTTCTAAAACAAGTTTAGTCTTTATCTATTCCATTGCATAGTATATTCTGCAGCCATAAAAGTAATTGTGCAATAACTTGTCTCCCATGCAAACTAAGGAAGCTCTTTAGAGTTTTCTGGAAAATGCTATAGAAATGTGGTAAATAAATCAAAATAAATTCTTTTCCATCTTCGCTGTTATCTTTAAGAAAAATAATCTGAACAGTGTACCCTACAAATTGCTCTCTGTGTCAAGAGGTTGATGTTCACACTTAATGTCTTAGTTATAGTACTTGAAAAAACAACTTTGAGATAAGAGATGACTACATTATACCATGTATCAAAATCAGCTTCCTCTGAGAGTTATTTGCTTAGCTTTGATTTGAGAATTTTCTGTCTTTGCTAAGCCCTATTGGTTGATACCTTGAAAATACCAGTTAATTTGTACAGATATAGAAGAGAAGAGCATGAGCTCTAGGAATATACTAGAACACAGAAAATTGCTCACATAATAATGCTGCCTGCTCTGGGCCTTTGAAAACAGAAACCTGCAGGTCTGTCCAGAATTCTGAGAATTCACATTATTTACTGTCATACCGATTTGCTAATGCTGAAAATTTCTGTCCAGTTAAAACACTACCTATTCTGGTTCACCAAACTTTTGCCTGTTCACTTTAAAGCCACACCTTGGCCACAGGAAATTCAGTAAGGTTTAAACAAGTACTTAAGCATTTGATCAATAATGTTTAAAGGCAAAAGGAAGGAATAATATGTGTAGTCTGACCTTCTGTACTGTAGAGATTTTTTTAAGATTTTCCCACAAGCCAATAAATTCATCTCTGCTTAAAGCAAATCTCCAAGAAGGGTGTTTGATCTTGATTTGAGGGCTGAGATTTCATTCAATAGCATGACTCGACTGTTAGTTATCCTCAATGTTTTTAATGTGTTACTCAGTGCCATTTTCCATTTGTTTGGCTTCATCTTCCAGTCATTGCTTCCTATTTTTCTTTCCCAAAAGAGTATTTGCTCATTCTTGTATAAATGTATACTAAAATCAAAATACTCTTGTTTTTTTATTGGTAAACTTAATAGTGAGTCTCATTTTAAATACTTCAACTTGCTGTACAGATCTATTTTTCTTACTAGTCAAGAAGTGAAGGGGAGAGGTGCCCAAGGTTGGACACTTGGTTGTATGGGCTTGGCTTTGAACTTGTAGTTTTGCTGAATATCCATGGAAGTGGTTGTGAGTGATAAAGGAATACACTTCTGGACTTAGAGAAAAAAGTTATATGTGTTCTGGGTGCTAATGCAGCCTTTTGACTTTAATTCAGGGCTTTTTGGCACCAGAAAAGTTCTTGGGGGAAAAAACCAACAACTTCCAATTTAATTAGTCTGTGTGTTCTTACTCCCTTAAAAACTATTTCAGTCTTGTGAATTCTGCAATAATTACCAAGACAGCATCTCCAGGTGACTCCACAGTCCTGCCAAATTTCTTAAACCTCTACTGCAGACACCCAGGGTAGCACGGGCTGTCCTTCAGTGCTGAGTCTCCCAACCACCTGTGCAGCAGTGGAGCTTTTCCTGTGTTGTGAAAATAAATTCTAAGCCTGTGAAGAGAATATTCCTGCAAGTATTGGTTTTCATTATTTAATATTAATCTTGTTGTTGTTGTGAAATGGGGAGTGTGTACAGAGGAGCAGAGTCTGTGATGTGCTGTCAGGATGGATCAGAGAGACCCCTTGGTGTTTGCTGGCACACAGAACAGCCCTGTCTGCAGTGTGCTTTTTGTCACCTCTGTGTTGCTTTGAAAGGGCTGTAGGAGGAACAGTGATGTATAAGAGTATTTTGAAAGTACCATTATGGGGTACTCCCAAACGTCAGAACATTATGTGATGGCTGATGTCTTGATTAGCTCTGTGGAAAAGCTTCTCCTTCCCCAAGCAGTTCTCCTTCTGTGAGGAGAAGGAAGAAAACTAAATGCAACCACTTAAGCAGAAAAGTAAATCCATCTCCTTGTCAGGTGATTGGCTTTAGTTATGAAAGCTGCAGATCAATAATATGCTGAAGCATATTTGAAATATTTCTAATGGTGATATATGTGTTCACCTCATCTGCCCAGAAAAGTTTCTATAGCAGATACAGACACACTATATGTCCAACCAAAGAAAAGCTGTCTTTAGATATCAGAAAAGGAAATACTTTTAGAATGGCACTTCTGCCTATTCTGCAAAACAAGAATGGAGCAGTTTGTGAGGGTTTCTGCCTGAATCAGCTTGGAATGAGTGAGGTGTTATCCCATAAATCTTTTAGCAGAGCTGTAGGTGAATAAATCAAAGATCAATCAGGAGGAGGCATGTGGTGAGAATGAATTCACAAGCAGTTACTAAGCACTCCAATATCACAAAAATATTTATTGGATGTATTGGACTGGAAAAAAGTAATGGACATGCCTAAATTGTGCTTCTGGAAGTTGTCCAGAGTGACCTGGCTCTATTGGAAAACTGCTATGGTCGTACATATTTGCATCTCTCTTTCTGGGTTGAGGTTTGGTTTTCTGTTACTCTGTTGATACCCCAGTTTTAGGCAGCATTTTGTGGGATCACTCATCAAGTTATCCCAAATTCCACTGAGCAGAAAGGCATATGGATATCCCATGAGGTCCTTATGAATATTAATACCATCACAAAATTATTGGAAAGCTCACCGAAGTTCACTAGAGTTTTAAGTGAAACTGTGCCAGTTTTGAGCTTGTATGGACTAAGAAATATTTCTGTATTCTGTTCAACTTAATGCAAAACACAGAAACCTCTTGGTGTGTAACAAATGCTGCATACAGAAAGGTAGGCATTTCTGGAGGCCATATTTCCCCAAAATCAGTTAATTCCAGGGTTGTAGATTTGGATTGGAGAGCTTGTATTTTCTATAAATTCTGTATGAATTTAGCAGGGAATCCAACTCTCCAGTGCTATCAGCTAAATCTCCCAGGCCATAAATGCTTAAAAGCAAAAATCAATCACAGATTTTTAGTACTATTTTGAAAGGTTCAGACTGCATAACTTCTCTTTGAGAATTTTATCTTCTTTCTGCTTAGTTTCACTCATTTTAGCTCACGTTTAACTAAAACCTTTATAAATTTGTTAAGCTCATATTATTTCATTAATAATATATGCTTAATGTCAGAACACATCCCCTGCCATTGAGGTACTGTATCAATTTTACTGACATCTCTCTGTTCCATGCCACTAAACACTATTGCTGTAAGTGATAAGCAGAAAGCACATTTTATGGAAAGGTCCACAAATGCATTACTTATGATGTGGCAATTCAGTGGTGTCAGAAAATCCAAGTTGTAGCTCAGTCTTGTCACCTTCGAGCATTCAAAAATCTTGAATCAGGCATGAAAAAATGGTGATTTAAAACTTTTGAGATTTTTAAAAAATTCTGTATGTTGGGCTCTCTTACTTTGCCTAATTTTCCGAACTTATTGCATATGCTTCACAATGTTGAGTTTCCTGCCAGTAGCTAGTGTCAAGGCTTACTTTTATAATGTAAGTTATAAAGGGAAATTGCCTGAGTTGTTACCCAGGCAATTCCTTGAGAGCAGAAATCTGTGAGTATCACAAGGATTCTGGCTGGCAGTGTTTGATAATGGATTGTATTTGCTGAATGATAATGTGGCTGGTACAGAATGTCTGTCTGGACTCAGCATTTTTGTGTTTTCCTTTCCTAATTTAGAAAAAACCGAGAATGGTGGAGAGAGGAGTGGTTTTTCCTTGCAGATGCACAAGAAAATAGGAGGAGAGGGTTCAGGAATACCTAGTCTCCCTTTGGTTCCCCCTCTCTCCAGTGGGTCAGGAGGAGGATGCTTTTCCCCCGCATCTCTCTCAGCTGGCTGGGGAAAATCTTGCAGGCAGCAAACACGTGTCTCCTCCCTATGAAGAAAACCTAGGTTCAGAAAGGTGATTTTCACTTCTAACAAAGGTTGAAACGAGGTCCTGATTATATCCTTTTCTTTAAAACCAGACAAATAAACGTACTTTCTACTACAACTCCAGAAGATGGCTTAGAAATGTCCACAGGGCAACGATACGAGGAAAAAAGTGAAATATCCGTGTACACTTTCTTCCCTTTGGTCTCTTCTATCCATCCACCCATCCCACTCATCAAATAGGACTTCACCAAAAATGAGCAAAAAAGCAAAACTCTCATCATGATATACAAAAAACTAGAAGTCGTGAGAGAAGCCTGAGAGTGATAAGAGGGACAAAGGCAAAATGCTCATCAGAATGACTCCTGTGTGGACCATTTGAATTCAAAACATTAAAAGCTAATCCCTAAAAATCCGGTCACTTCTAGCAGTTAATGACCTGCTAGTCTGCTAAGCATCAGGAGAGGAAGCCAGGAGCAGTTAACACTTTGAGAACACAGTTGTTGCTAACAATAGTAACCAACCATATCTTGGACTTATTATTAAATGCAATGTAGGAGAAACATAGTAAGTGCCTCAGAATGATAGTTAATAATTGAAATATTAAGGCATAGAGGTGAGAACTGTAGATGCAATCCAGGAATGGAAGTAGAGCTTTACAAATACAGCACGCAGGCAGAATGGCATGAGTGTGACCCAGAGTTCCTCCTAAGGCTGGGGACAGAACATTTCCTTCCTGCAGCGAGTGTGCAGGGAGAGAAGGAAGGGAAGAGGAATGCAAATGAGTGGCAGTCAAATGCTGGCAGTCACTTTGTGAGCTTACTCTTTGCTTCTTATTGCCAACCAAAAAGATCTTGCAAAACTGTTGTGCTTTGGAGAGGCCGAATATTCCCAGAGAAAGCTGAGCATGAAAATTTATTCCTCTGAAAGTCTTCATCCTATGGCTCACTTTTCTCTACTTCCTGACTGATAGGAACCTCTACAGGTACCTCTATAGGTTACTTCCCCAAAAGAGAGGTGTGTGGGATTTCCTTTTGCCCAACACCAAACCCAAGGCTGTGCTCTACACAGCTCTTGCCTTTTCAGAGTGATGCTTCAGAGCTACTCAGGCTTTGATTTTAGCCTCTTATTTATTTTCTTATCTTTAGATCCTGCCTTTGCATCAAGTAGCTGCTTCCATAAAATATCTTTTGGGTGTCTGTGGTTGTCTGTGAAGTTCAAAGGACTCTACAGTTTTTTGGTGTTCTCTATGTAGTGAACTGACTTCTCATTATTTGCGAGACTGCAAATGGAATTCTTTCATATGTTTTAAAAGTAGACTTCTCTGATGACTGAAGTGGGACCTTGAATGCCCTTGATTAATGGTATCAGTGGTTGTTTTGTTCCTGGGACACTTTTCTTTCTCTTTCAGTCTGTGCAAAAAAATTCTGCTCACTATTCCGTGTTAGATCAATTCTTTTATCTGGCGTATGGACAGGGACAGCAGAAGTGAGGGGAAACTATTCTGGAGTTGGTATGGAGTCAAGTCTGGGTTCATATAAGTTTCTTCTATACCAAAGCTTCTGAAATTTGGAGCAGTGATTTATGAGCTTTTGACAAATTTCCATCTGCTCTCACTCCATGTAGTATTTTTTTCCCCCTGGAGTTCAAAGGCTGTCTGCTGCAGAGCTGCTCTGCCTGGGTGATGTATAGCTGTCTCTGAGGCTGTCACACACTCTAATTTTAACGCTGATGGAGCTCCAGGCCTCAATTCAAGAACCACCCCAAACAGCTCCAACAAGCAGGAAATCTATTCTGCTAAATCCCAGCCAGCTGATAAGTGTAGGGCTCTCATGCAAAAGCATTTGTGGAAACAAATCCAACAACCCTCAGAAAAGGTAAACGATGAATATTGTTGGGGACTGGAGAGAAATTGATGATGATGTAATTTTGCATCATTTCTTTCCTGTTACCCTGTGCCACAAAAGTGATTTCATTTTTTTTGACTAGGAAAGAACAAAGCAGGGTATTTTTCTGACTCGGCATTTTTGAGGTTTGTGTAACTACAGATTTCACAACTTTTCTCTTTTACTGTGGAAAGTTACGAATCCAGACATGGAAAAAAGGAACAGTCTTGAATAACTTGTTTCACCTTTATTGGCTGAACATTCATTATAGTAGGAACTATATAACACACACACACAAACACACACTGAAGTAATAGATTCAAAAAATCCAGTAACAGGACACACCATTTGACTACTTCTATTAACAATAAATCCAGTTCCTCCCTCAATTACAAATACACAATTCTCAGTGTGGCAGGAAGGGGAGAATATAGTGTATAGGAAAAATTCATCATAGTTTGTCATTAGCCTCAATTTCACACCTCTCTTACACTAAAAAAAAAAAGCCCACCCTGTATTCTAATATTTATGGGAGGAAATTAATCCTGTGAACATCTTAAAATCAACTTTTAGATTTTCTCAGCATTTTCAAGTAAAATCCTTTTTCATGGCAAGCACCTCTTTTTTCCAAACAAAAATTTACATCATATATTCACCCCCTTGACTAATATTTAGTTATTTTAAAAAATAAACTTTTATTCTTTATGGCTAGGTAAAAAGGAAAATAAAGGAAAAAATCAATAAAACCACTAAGTAAATTGACATTATTTCACTCTTCTTTTCCTTCTTCTCTGCCCTCCAACCTCAAGATGAATTTTTCTAGAGTCCTGCACAGGAAAAGCCACTTCCAAATTGTTGAACAAAAAGTCTTTTCCAAGTTTTGATCAGATTTTACTGGTCTTTAATCTCACAGCATGGCCAGCTGCAGTGTCTTTTCCTTCTCTGTTTCTGATGAAAGTTGTTAGTGTTCTCTTTTAGGTGCAAAACACAGAAATTATTTCAAACACACTGATGTGTTGTGTAGCCCTGTTTTCCAAGAAGATTGGATCCTCCTGCAAAGGGTTGACTGAAGCTGGGAAAATAATGTTAGAAAAATGGACAAAGAGCCCATCACGAGGTGCAAGAAGTGACAATCTGCAGTTAAACTGAATTGCTCAGAGGGAGGGCAGAGATGGGGAAGCAGAGCTTTTCGTGAGATAAGTCCATTAGACAGAAGATAGAGGAATACTTTGAACTTGGGCTGGATGTAAAATGATGAGGGCTACCAGGACTGACCTTTTTTTGAGTTATGATGATCCTGACAGAGGGAGTTAAGTGAAAACTGATGGAGGGAAAGCGGGACTGCAGTTAACTGAAAAAAGAAGGCATTTGGTTGTTCCAAGGGCCATATGTAAAAGCAGAACAGTGGATATCCACAAATAATGACAGGCATAATTTATTCGAGAAGCCATCCTTTCATTTGACAGCCACAAGCATAATAACATAGTCTTTCTCCCCCTAAATAGTCCATGTACCTAGATTTTCTTCTTATTTCTTACTATGGCACAAAAATCTTTTCAATCACAGCTTCTTTGTAATGTCAGGGCTTCAGGCAGCTATTAGAAAAATTCATAAGAAAAACAATTAACTCTAAGTCTATATATACTCTGTTTTCATGGCTTCACATTTCATTTCCAGAAAGTGCAACAGAGTTTACTGCTATGCTCCCAAGTGCTGCTGGCAATGTTATTACTTTATTTATTGTGATAGCAGTGTTTAATCATTATATACATAATAGTATCAAAGAGTCTCTGTTATAATCCCTTTATTATAAAAACCTTATGAATAAACCCAGTTTTATTATTGAAGAATAATACTGTGAGCAGAAGGGCAACATAGAGGGCAAAGGTAAAAAAAAGGCCAGTGAGATTCCTAAGTTTCTAAACAGTAACTGACATTATTTTACATTTTAACACTTGTTTGTTATCTGAAACAGCAGGAGTCAGCTCTAAATCGAAAGCTACTTAATGCTTTTTAATTGCCTATTAAACTGTGCAGATTTTGACTAACATGACTCCAAATGTTTCATGAAATTATATTCTGACCATCTGAAATACTTGGTTTAATAAGGTTCCATTGATTGTCTCTTTTATATGCTGCAAACAAAGTGCTGTGCTGCTAAGCTGAGCAGAATTAGGCACAAGCTATACAGGATTCCAGAATTAGTTCCACTGCATGACATATGTTTTCAGAAATGGGAAAGCACAGCATGCAGCAACATGCAAGTGATTTCTAGGAAACTCAGAAAAGACTTGAGAAAGTTTGGATTGCACTCATTATATCCACGGTTCTCCTAGTTTCTGCTGCACAGAAAGCCTTTGTGAAAGAATTTTTATGCACAGCCCGTCACTTTTAGTACATCTAAATAATTTATAAAACTCTAGGAGGTAATCTCTGACCAGGCTTAGCCACCAGAGCGATCATAATATTATGTAGTGGGTCAGGTTTCCATGTTGTAAAGGGAGCCCTGATTTGTCAGGCTGGGTCACAGAAGTTAGGACTTCAAGTCCAGTGTTTGCCTATGAACTTCAAGTGTGTTGTAATTTATTACCTGCCTCATGCAGCTAATGCAGGTTTTCTCTATTTTGAATCATGGTTGATATTTGACTAACGAGCAAGGCTTTTGCCCACCTGCCCTTGTGCTCGTGGATATTGGCTTCCTTATCCTTGCAAGTGTTCAGGACATTTTATTGGGAAAAGGCAAATGTCAAAAGTGTAAAGCTACTTTAATAAAGCTGACTGAGATCAAGTTTCCTTGCTGGCTGCCTGCCATTGAAAATCCCTTTGTTAGCTTTTTAAAATTTCCTGTGACAAAAAGAACCCTTTTCATTTCTCTCTATCAGATCGATCAAGTTTAATTAAAATGTGAAGAATTTGACTAAAAATATCATAGCATAGAAGTCTTTGGGGTGCCTTCCTTTTGAACCTGCCTGATTTTGTGGTTAACATTATTTTAAGGACAGCTCTGAACCTCACTGATGTAGAAAGCATGAAAGAACAAGAAAGAATCCATTTATTATATTGCTAAATTTTAGGGTGATTTTATCCTTCCATTTTCCAGGCATGCTGATAAAAGTTTCATGAATAACAGGGATCATGAGCTTCTGTGAGGGGAGAAAGAAAGAAAGAGAGAGAGAGAAAGAAGGAAAGAAAGAGAAATAAAATGTTAAATGTGAGCACAATGAAACAATTAAAATAAATTAAAACATTGGTGTGCATCTGGAACACACAATTGATATACTGTGCAACTGGACTGAGAGCTGTAGGAAACACTCATTGTCCTTATAGCTGCTTTGATTGGCAAATATTGAAATTAGCATAAGGAGCAAGCGAGATCAAATGCAGCATCCAAGCAAATATTCCAGTGCTTGACTGGCAAAAATAGTGGTTATGGGTTTGGACATCCAGTTTGAATTGCACTGGGTTACTCTGTCGTGTAAAGTACTAGGCACAAACAAATATTTTTTACAAAAAAAAAATGGAGTATTTTAAAATGCTTGGAATGTCTTAATATTTTGTGCATGAAAAGAAATGTTATTGGGAGAGCAAATCAATTTTAGTATGAGGTACATGTTAGAAATGTAACAAAATATTATCAAAATGATGAAATACGAGTTAAATTTCACAACAAAATCACCTTCTTTACTGTAACAGGAGTGTTTAATATCACTTAACAACGTAGTGCATAGAAGACCAGGTTGTAGGAATCCCAAGAGGTTTGACTTTTGTCTCCTTAGTTCACACCCTGCATTTCTCCATGCTGGTATTGTGTGTTTCAAAAGGAGTACAACTATCAGATAAAACTTGTTCTGGCATTCCTGGTGCCTTGACAGTGGCCAGCACCCTCACCTGTTCTTTGTTTTGGACTGGCTGGACCAATTCACAGTGACTCTAAATACAGGAGCAGTGAAAGCAATGCCTGGTCCCAGTGCTGTCATTATGTCAGAGAGCAAAACCCGAGGCCTCAGAGGTAAGGTGCTTTGCAAACAGTACCTCACAAAGCAGGAGATGGAGAGGAGCCCCACATAAGCAAGTGTGAACTCGTTCCAAACATACTTTCTTTTTATCCTCTAATCACCCTTATTTGATTCTCCATGTTCCCCCACCTCTTCCAAAGAAACACAGTGTCCATGTGGTCCTTCCCAAATGAGGGACAAATAGGATTTGATAGAAGATTTTGCCAAATCCAATAAAAAGAAGCAGCAGTAGCTGTGTTAAAATCCTATTGTTTTTTCAAAAAAAAAAAAACACAAAAGGAGAATTAGCATGGCCTAGCCTTGGGCCAGATCTGCTAATTTTCTGCAGTCTGGTGTTATTACACATTTAAGAAGGCTCTCAGGAGCTGATAGGAACCATCTGAGCTTTGAGCTGCAGAGTTACAAAGAAATTCCAGTGTCTCTGATGAAAGGAATTAACAGGGAGGCCACAGAGAGGTGGGAAGTCCAAGAGGGATGGGAGACTGAGAAGGGTGGAGGCTAAAAGATATGGGAGACCCAGATGGGGGTGGATGCTGAGAGGGTGTGTGAGTCCCACAAAGTATAGGAAGCTCAGTCAGAGGTGAAGGACATAAATATGTGGGAGGTGCAGGCAGAGGTGAATTTCCAAATGGTGAGGGAAGACAGAAATTTGTGGGAGGACAAGAGGAAGGTGAAGACTGAAAGCTGTGGAAAGGCTAGAGAGAGCAGTCATGTGTTCCCAGCTATTAATAAATACGTTTAGTCCTATTTTTATACCTTTCAAAACACTGCTTAATTTTTTGTGCTCTTTGAAATGAAGTTATCTCAAAAACATAACCCTGGTTCCAAGACTTCTCTGAGCTCTGGAAGCAGATCAAGAATCAGGAACTATGTGTATGTCAAGTTTCCCTCACATTGGATTATAACATGGAATAGGAGAGGTATGGCAAAATTTAGAATTGGGTCGAAATATAGATTTCTTTGGCCCAAATTTAATTTAAAGACCAGTAGCTTGTATTGCCTCCTGAGCAGCTTTAACTGTCTACTCATTTCTTTGGGTCGTTGTACAAGGTACAACATTTGTGGACTTTGTGCAAGTTACACAAAGGAAGTGCTACCTTCAGCTACAGTGAATGAGAGGCTGAAGATATAAGTCCAAGAGTTCACTAAATTCTTCATCTTAGATATATAAAGCCTTTAAGTAGCTGTATTGAGTTCAGAAATATGTTCTCAGGTAGGACATTATTGCTACATTTACAACAGTTTAATTCACAGGGCTTATTTTTGAAAAACACCTCTTTTCTCTCATTAAATACGAAAATCATAAAAGTAGGATGGGTGGAGGGTATTTTTTCCCTGTTACATTTAGGAAAATGTAGAAAACTATGTGCAAATAACAATAATACGTGTTTAGTTTTAGCTAAGAGTGGCCAAGCTTCACCATGTCAGTTAAAACTAAGAATAAAATTCCCTGTGTCTATTCAGTCCTTCACTCTCAAGAATCTCAGAGCACTTTAAACACACCAAAAACTCTTCACCCTGTGTAGTCACAGTGCTGCTCAGAGGCACAATGAAGCTGTTGTTCAGCTGGATATAGAAAAGCTACATACTAGTGGAGGGTAGGAAGTTAAGAATAATACAGTATATTCAAATATAACTTTAAGGAGTATTTAGGTAGGCTGAATGTAGCTACCTGGAATTTGGCCACAAGACTCAGCTCAACAGCCCTGCTCTTGTCAAAAGTGGAATAAGATCTTTAATTTTTCCATTCCATTTCCATTAATCACCAGAAGTGGTCATGAGGTTTTCTATCCCAGCCAACAGTCAAGCTTTCCAACTGCACACTTCCTTGCAGCAACATATTTCCAGGGCACTAGATCAATGCTGCTTCAGAGTGCCTCCTACTGAATCACTAACCCCATTTCTCTTCACACCAGGACTTTCCACCCAAAACCTGACCACTACCCTGAACATCCACATGATGATCTGATGGTCCAACATACAATGATAACATGAGCTGAGAGCCTGTTTTTATACAGAACACTATCTTTAGGAAATCTTTTAGGAAGGTTTAGCTTCTCTGACAGGGTAAGTTTAATATTAAACAGTAATTTCCCTAATCTATAGTAATTTGCTATTAAAACATGAAGGAAATTTGGAAAGTAACGAAGATATGCTTTTTTTATAACCAAATTACCTTAAATTCTTGATGGTCTTTGCTGGGTTCTGAACCCAATTGCTCTCTGTATATAAAGAAAAAAGCAAAGCAAAATTATACAATCCTCTAATTACATAGTAAATGTTATCTAGTGTATAGTATACAGAGGCAGGAAGAAGAGAACTGATGATATGTGGCATGAAAGGGAGGAGACTTTTATAGCTGAAGAAGGCACAAGGAATTAGTGACAGAAATATTTTGCTGTGAAATTCAGCCCATAAATTTCTTGCCAAATGCTGCATTTAATTAAGATAGCTTTAACAATTTATTTTTTTTCTTTCCAATTAGAGGACAGTATTTACATTTCTGGTCAGAGAAGCTGAGATTCTATAACATTCAGAATAATTATCAGTGCCAGATTTAAAGGATGTTCCTAAATGGATAGTTCTGTACTTCAGGTTAAAAATTATCTGTTGTGTCTTGCATTTGTTCCAGTCATAGGAGATTATGGTCGCTGTGTTTTCTTGCAGGACTGACAACTGTTTCAGTGTACTCTCTTCAGGCTGATTTACCTTCTAGCAATTAAAATACCATATTTACAAACACATGCTTTGCATTTGAAGAACAACAACAAAAAAGTAATGTGAGAAATGCGAAAATAGAGCTTTTTGCAGATGCAGTTTAATTTTTATACAATTTGTAATTACTTTGGCTTGCAGAGAAGGTTTCTATTTTATCTTTATTTATCTTTATATTATCTTTTATTTTATCTTTATTTTTTATTTTATTCCAAACAGTTTTACTGTTGGTTTTTGGATCACTTGGAAAGGAAAATGTAGACATTGAACATTTAATATCTGGAAGAGACTTATTCAGATGTGTCTATTCTCTGCTTAAGAGTGTCTTAACATCTACCATGAGAACAAGACTTTGTTCACTAGCTACTGCACATATCCAAACTTAGGAATACTTTAAAAACCTCAGAACTTTAGAGCACACCTAAGGTTGGCAGAATTATTCCTGTGCTGTGCTTTTTTCTGTCCTGTGGACAAGGGGGTGATCAAGATCCTGGGGGCTGCTAGTGGAAGAGAAAATGGGACACAACAATTCATAAGGAACCTCAAACCTGAGTCTACCCAAGATTTTGCTGAGTTGGAAATCACTTAAAAGCTTTGTCAGGTAGTGACTGTAACTGAGGCATCAACTGTACCTGGAAAGGTCTTTCTGGACACTATGAACCACAACAGTGCCCTTGCATGTACTTTTTTTCTGAGCAGCAGATCACTATTACTGGCCATATCCAGAACAACCCTGGGTCACCAGGGGATGCAGCAGTCATTGGGAGACTCAGCTTCTTCACTTGTTTTATTTTTTTTTTTCTCTGAATACCTCAGAAAGTGCAGCAAGAATTTTCCTTTTAGTGAGCTGAACTCGACACTTAGATTTATAGGTGGTTTTGATGGTGTTCACTTTGATAGCTATTAGCCTCCCACATCCCAGAATTCTTGTGTTTAGGATATGAGAAACTCAAGACAAACATTAACAACCTATCTGGCATCTTCTCATTTCTAAAGTCACTTCCGTAATAAAATTTATTGGTAAACAGTGCTAGTAATGAAGTTTCTAAGGTAAAATCCACACAATTTCTTTCCATAAATGGAATATTAATGTCACTTTTTCAACTTGCTAAAAAAAAGAAAATTTTGATTTACTGAGGATGGGCAGAAATGAAGCCTTTTAACCACTGGAGAAAATGATCTCTCAACTTTCTGTCACATGATCTCTTCACATAATTTGTCCAAATCCCCTGTATTCATGTAGAGATGAGCAGACTTTCCTCTAATGAAGGCTACTCATGCAGGTGTCTAAATGGTTAAGACCCCACATTTTCAACCCAAGGTACCAGAAACACACCTCAGTAGATCTTGTCAGGGCTCAGCTCACGTCCTCAGGGCCCGGCACTTCCAAAAATCAAACTCTTATATTGAATATGGATTAAGAACAACTGTGATTGGGAAGTTCAAAAATGCATGCATGAAACTTTTTTTCCAGTTTGCATGTCTTTGGGACTCTTGGTCTGCTTGCCTCTTGGAGGTTGCTTGAAATGTTTGTGCTGACTTTGTGGACACACTTGGGTTACCTACCATACCATCATGTAAAATACATCTCAAAACATTCTGTTTCATCTACTGCTGTTTCAAAATAATTTCCAGTCCATTAATTATGGTCTGCAAGCCCTTCCTTAAAGGGCTACTTTAAAGATGATGAGTCACACTGCTCAAGCTTTCCTCTTTGCTTTTCCCGAAGGCATAACCTTGTTGACTTTTGTGCCAAGAGGTGAATGGCTCTGTGACAGGATCTGTCCTTATGTAAATACCCTGAAGAGCCACTTCCCTCAAGCCAAATGCTGAAGTCCACTTAAATAAAAGATGTTTTTCATTTGATGTGGCTCCACACAGGTATCTAGTGACAGCACAGGTGTTTAGAACAGCACATAAATCCTGCTGCACCTTCCCAGCAGGAGGGAAGATAGGGCAGCTTAATTCAAACAGGGGAGAGGAGGGCTGAAAAAGTGCAGCTGGGTGTGGTGTTCACGTGGGGAATGGTTCTATGGGCACTTCTCCATTCCAGCTCGATGTGTAAGAGGTTAACTTAAACTGTGTGTGACATCACACCTACCTGCTTGACTACAGATCAGAGCAGAATTTAGGAGAAGCCTCAAGCAGCTGTCAGGGACCTTGTCTGTCATGGATCTATCAATTAAACCAAGATGTGATGCCGTGTTTGCCATCTCCCAGCTGAGACACACATCTGCCTTCATCCTAATTTGGGCATAACTGCAGCGAGTCAGGAGGCTGCACTGGGCAGGTGCCAGTGCTCACACTTGGATCACACACAGCACAGACAGAGCTGGGGCAGTTGCTGTGCCTCCAGCCTGCAGGATCAGGCCCTGTGCATTTATCCCTGTGTAACCTTGACATTCTACCAGCCTGATAATTTGGGAGCATTCTAGTATGGCTAAGCTTCACTTCCCCTTGTAAGGAGAGCAGGAGAGACATTGCAACCCTTTGAAATTCAGCAAAGGGTTTACTCACCAACAAACCCCTTGTACTAAGTATACTGTTGAAGACTGGGGAGGAAAAAAGATCCCACGGTAGTGGTATCAAATGCTCAAGTGCTCTCTTGATCAAACCAGCCTGTTGCCTTAGTCACACTGAACTGAGTTTGGACTCATGCACTCCGAGGGAACACATGCCTCTTATAAAATCATCCATTTTGTCATGGGTGTTATAATTCTCTTTTCTCTGTTTCAGTGGGAGGAAATCAAAACCTTGCAGAAATGTGTTTTCCGAGTTGCTATTATTCCCAGAATTTACTGCCTGCCTTCTTTTGTGTCTAATTCAAAATAACAGGTTGATTCCTTCACAAGCATCGACCTGTTTTGTAACATGAAAAGGAGTCAGTGCTATCAGTTATCTCCCACACTATCTTGAAGCAAGCTGTTCTCTAAGGGTAGCCAGCTTGAACAGCTCACGTTGTTGTCCACAAAAGAGAATCACTCTTCATTCCACTGTTTCTATGCCAAGACCTGGCTTCCAATGAGGTAATTGTTTTGACAGTTTTAAAAAAAAAAACCCAACCCAAACCCATTAAAAAGTAAACAGTCATACATTTCTACTGGCTGGGGGCATTTGTAAAAGAAAGATGAAATGTACCAAAAACTTAGAACATCAAGACACTATAAAATGGTTTTATAAAATGGCAATTTCTTACAAACCTGGCATTTTTAGGTGATGATTTAAATTCCAGTGACTATTTCATAGTTATTGGTTTTAACTACTGTGCTATTTGGGCTTTTGAATCTCCATCACTGCACTAGTTCTATGTTTAAGGGAAATAAAATAATTTCAAACCTTGATAATTGTTAGCTCCATTTAAGACACAAAACTGACAGAGAATAAAAATTTCTTTTCCTGGAGATCTGCAGACTTTTAAAACTGAATCCAAGGTTCTGCTTGTATTGGGTCGTTTGTGTTGCTGTGTGAGACATTTCAGTGAACCCTGAACCAGCTCAGACTTAGCTTGGTTTCAATGCTTGATGCACATGTGAGGGTCAGGCTGGACTGGCAGAGTCCCTACATACAAGGTGGGGTTTGTGCCCAGCTTTATGCAGTGACCTTTTGCTCTTGAGGTAATCACAAGACATATCCTGCAAGTTCTGTGTATCCTCAGTGCTCAGTAACATTCTGCAGGATTGGAAGCCTTGCCATTTTCAAGGCAAAGTGTACTTTTCTGTGTGTCATCCAAGAAAAAATTTGTTAAAGCCTGAGAGGGAGATAGAAGGTAGCCTTAACAATTTCTTCATTGATGGAGTTACATATGTAGGAATATGCACACACCTACAATAGATATACATGCTATTTTCATTTGCAATCCCATGTGACTACATTGACTTCTGGACTTTCACATCTTATTGTGTGGGAGTGCAAGAAACGTGGTGAGTGAGATGCCAAGAACACTCAAAGTGTTAAAGAGCAGATGAGTTCAGATTTTCATTTCTCCAATTCTTCTTGCCTAGAAGACACTTCCTTTTTAGGATCAATACTGTCCTGGCTGACTCCTAATGTAATCCCATTGGTTTTAAAAATCAAGGTGATCTTAAACACTGCTACAGAGTTCCTGGTGTTATCTACTGCATCTGCCTGTACTGAAGTTATTTGAGTTTATTCTCAGGTTCTCTGCAGCTTAAGGTTTTATCATAAGGCTTCTCAAACCCTGCCTGTTTACCCGGTAACACCAGTGGTGCAGAGTTCCTGTAAATTTTACCTCCCTCTAATCTGCAGGTTGTTTAAATATGCATTTCTGTATTTATTCTCATTATGAGAATGTAAGACTGGGGTGCACGGAGGATGCTTTGTGAGCACAGGATTTGCTGGGCTCCTGGCAGGCACTTTTATCCCTCCAGACTTGAAGCTATGTTAGTTCTTTGAGGCTCTGCCTCTGCTTGTCCCTTGTCCTAGTCAAGGTGGGGTCTGGATCACATTACATGCACTGAAGGGCGACTTCTGCTTGCCTTGGGCTTGGGGAGCAATGAATTCCTGGTAGCTGGGGGTTATGCAGTTGGCTGGGGTCTGCCTGCCAGTGCAAGGAGGTCTGGCTTCTCCTGGATATTCTTCAGTGCCCATTGCAATAAGTACTGCCCATACCATGGCCCAGCACCACTGGAAGCAGAGGCTGGGGCATTGCTGGAGGCATTTCCATTTGTGTCTCTGCCTTCAGGCAGATTTAGCCTCCAGCCTTAGATGAAAATTGAACTGCAATCAAGAATAAGGCCACAAAATTTTCATCTAAGATGATGGTCTACCTGAAACTACCAAGCAAGATGATTTCATCTCTCCCTCACTTTCCCAAGGTAAAGCTCTCAGTCAGAGAATTGTGATGTGGAAGAAAGAGATTCAGTTTCTGGACAAAACGCAATCTGTTCACTTGAGATGTCTTAGAGTCCATAGCTCAACATACCTTAAATTAACAGACTGCTGTCCTTTCTGTGTGTCCTCCACATGTGAGGCCTTTCTGACAAGATTTCTTGATCTCCAAATCCACGTTTCTCTCTGCAGAAAATCCATAATCAGATTTGAGTCTATAGCTGTACAGAACTTACATGTAACCTCATTTTTCCTTCACATCTCTGCCCAAGTAATTCCTATTCCTTGTCACTAAATGCAACCACACTCCTTATCAGTAATTCTCATGATAAAAGAGGTCATGATGGATATTTTTAGTAGGAATTGATCAAGATATACCAGAAAAGGTAGGACAAGTAACTACTACTTTTTCAAACTCTTCCCAGGAGTGATTGCAGTTGTTCCAGGAAAAGGCTGTCTACATTCATCCATTGACTTCACCAAGAGAGAGTGTCTTTGCAAAGAAGTTTGTCAGAGTACATACAGGCATTGAGAGAGAAACAACAGACCAAACATGTTTGGCTTTTCTCTCATGTGTTACCCATGATTTCATACCCCTGCTCATGGATTTCAATCTGAATGCTCTGGCATAGCCAAGAAAAGAGCAAAGCAGGAATTAATATGAGGGATCATACATGCTGGGCCAGGACACTCCAGGAGGCTTTGTGGTATTGCAAGATTTTATCAGGTGCTGCTAAACCAAACTGTACTCTTGGAAGGATCTTCTGAAAAATGCATTGACTTCAAAGCTTTAGTGCAGGTGGTGACAAACAACAGAGGGTTTTTCTGCAAATGGTCTTGTCTTGAGGAGTGCTGGGCTCTAGCAGATAGTGTCTGTCTCAACCACAGGTTTGGAACCCAAATGAACCAAAAAGGAGGTTAACCTGGATGTTGGGTGTGCCACTCACCCAGACACACCTCAGCCACCACTAAGTCTGGAAGACTTAAGCCCATGATGTGTAAAATATGTCTGGTTGCTTCCCGCAGACACTGAAACTAGTTTTTAGCCTTGCTGGCAGTCTTGCAAGTGCCTCAGGAGCCGGAGGAGTACAGAGAGTAAATGGACTGAAATGTTCTCAGCACACATGGTGAAAGCTCAGGGACTGGCTGTGCAGCTCTGACTTGAAACCCAGTGCTCTCTGCCCGTGAATACCCCACAAACAGGCGAGTTTTTTTGACTCATGACTCAACTAATAATTGGATGGTGCTGTGTTTCTGGCTGTGCTCAGATATAAAACTGCCAGTCCACTACAACTGCTTGTGGTCGTTAAAAGACCCCACAAATAGATTTTTGCAAGAATTTTGCATGTCAGTCCTTGTGTTCTGATTGGATTCCCAAGTCTCCTTGTCTAAATTGGTGCTGCTTTTTCAACTGGATATGTTATTTCTCATTCTCCTCTTTACAAACACAGTGCTGCAGTTAATAGGAGCTGTGTGAACACCCCTTGGATCAACACGTACCAGTGCTGGGTGAGGTCATCCTCTTAAGTGCAAGATATGAGTTGTAATGTGAGGAGGTCTTATTATTTTCATCTACTCTCTGCCACTTCAAAGAATTAAAATGCCCCTCACAATAACAATGCTATATCTTCCCTTAGCACATTTAATGTAGCATATTTAACTTCAGAAAGCCTTAAAACACTAGACTTAGCACAGCCACAGCCTGGCATAGTTTATTTTCCTCTCCCAGATCTCAGATACAGCACATGTAAAACAAGAAAGGTTAAAATAAACAATCAGATTTATTTTACTTGCTTTTAAAAATATTTAATGACTTTTCTGGATTTATAACTGCAGCAATAACAGTTTCTGCCTTATGTCATAAGGGATAAAGTTATGGCTTCATCTGACACTGTCAGCCCTGCACAAGAAACATCATTGCAAGAGATACGTGGGTCAGGCATTGCCATTAGTCAGTACTTGTTCACTGGAACCTGCCTCTGAATTGATCTAGGCCAAGGAGTCTAAAGAGTGGCACACTTTTATACTAATTATGTGATTTAGGGCAAGAGTCTTCCACTACTTTTTCTGTGGGGTGTGTCCTCCTAAATGATTGGTGAGGTTTTGATGGGCATTAACCCCCTAAAATGTCAGAAATTTCTGAAAGGCCACACGCCCAGTAGTTCTTCAATAGTCTGAAAAGCAGCTTTGGAAACCACCTCCCTTTTTTGGGGGGATTCTAGACCCACTTGGGGAAAAATCAATCTCAGTTTCTGTTTTTCATAGCTATGACCCTAACTTTCATCTTCAAAATTTACTGTGATGCATACTCTTCTTACTTTGTAGCAGCATGGGTCAGGATAAAAAGGAAAATAATCAAAGAGAAGCAGAATCTCAACTTGCATTGGTGAAACTTTATCCTGTTTATTAACTCTGCTCTGCGAGCCACAGTATATTGTGCTTGGATCTTGTAACACTCCATTTTAGAAAATAATAGTCAAAGTGGTGTTTTAACCAGAGTATGAGGGTTTTAATATAAAATGTGCCTTTCCTTTAAATTGATTGCAAATGTACTTTCCAAATATTTTACTTCATAAAAAGAATTCTTGGAGGAATTCCAGTGCCTGGTATTTTCCAGCTAGCTAAATGCAGATAATTCCCCTTTTAAATACGCCTTGAAAGGTTTTTCAAATCTTGGCTGTATGGTTTGGAGCAATGGCCTATATGAAAGAGGGCGAGTTAATCCCTGCAGCTCTCAGTCTGGTGTGAAAGGTGGGGTCCCCATGTTGAGTGTGAGGGAGGGGACCTTGGTGTTGGCTGCAGGGAGCACACACTGGATCCTGTGGATTCTTGGTGTGAACTGCAGTGGTTACAACTACACAGGCTCTCCCATGAGGCTGGGGCTGATCCTTGTCCTGGCTGATCCCACGCAGAAGAAGTAGATGATAATAGTAATGAAACCATTGGCAACAGAGAACTCATAATCTTTTATTAATGATGTGACACAACTCTTCCTAGGCCATAATGCTTCTGTAGGAGCCTGCTGATCCCAGGGTTTTCATTGGTATAGACAGAAGATGTCAGGTGACTTGTTAAAGCTCATTCAGAAATGCAAGGGAAGAGAGGAACCTGAATTTCAGCCTCCAGCTCAAAGGACAAATGTACCCCTTCTGTGGTACAGGCATTTCACGAGGTGAACTGCAAGCTGTGTTGTTTTCATCCTAAATTATTTTAATCTAAGGGGAAAATGTGGGATAGTAATCCACTAAAATAATTTTCTGTAGCACCTGCTTTTGGCTAAGTCTCTCTAATGGTGTTGAAAGAAGCCAATTTCTCCATCCTGAAATATTCAGCAAAGCCTTCATCAAACAGATGAGTGAATATAGGCATGATTTCCATCTTCATTAAACTAACATCAGGTATTTGAAAAATCAGTCCTTTAATAATGTATAAATATTTTCTTCTTGAAGTAACTGCCTGATTTTCCCCACAAGGACTGGTTTCCACTTTTAGTAGTAAGACCAGCACGTGATGGAAGAGCTGCCAGTGCATGTGTACTTGCAGATGTGTTCTTTGATAAGATTTAGTGAGCCATCTTAGTAATTTTCTACTTAATATGTTTTTAACATTCTTTAGAGCTTGAAGTGAGATATATCTGGGTTAAAAAAACAAGGTAGCTATCTAAAATCTTGCCTTGATGATCATTTAGATTGAGTTAGGCTAAATGTGATAGAGAACATAATTTTCCCAAACTTGCTTATTCTTAGTCCTCAAAAAATAAGAGTACTTTCCTTAATTTTCACTCTAAAAAAGATATGCTTATTTAAAAAATATATTATTAAATCAAAAGTTTTAAACACATTTTAATATATATCTTTAAAACCATTTTAAAGTCTCTCATGTAAAATGGTGGTATGTTTTTATTTTTTATGAGACTGGCATTCTGAAACAAGTACAATAACAAAACATTTTATTGTGATTTCACTTAGAGGCTGAATCATGGCACCACCACTTATAGGAAGGCAAGGAAAGCCTGCCCAGTTCTATAACCATGCACAAGTCCCAGCCAGCAGCTGCTTCCAACAGCAGAAGAGGAAGAATTGTCATTGCCAGTGACTCTGCAGAGAGCCTGGGAATTTCACACACTCACCCTCTCAGGATGTAGCATGGCATGTCGACTTTATATATCTTTTTTTTTTTTTTTTTTTTTTTTTTGCTGTTGGGAGAAATGGAGGAGAAGAGGCTAAAAGCAAGTGGAAAAATCCCAAACGAGTGCTGGGAACCGCTAGACCTCTGTGCTGGGGTTGCATGCCTGGCCCCTGCTGACTTCTCCCCTCAACCAAATAATTATGCTTTATTATACCTCTCCAGTTAACACTTGCTTGTGGTCTGTGCAGAAGAAAATAATGTCTGATTGCAAACACAAGATACTAATTCTCATGCAGGTTCTTCATTTCCCTTGCGTGTTGGTGGGCAAGTTTATAAAACAAACCCATTTGTAACAGAGAATATACCTTTTATGTTCTGTTTTAGAGAGAGAACCAGGTCTCAGTTTTCATATTGTTCTAAGACTTCTCTGCCCATTTTGCTAACAAACAAAGGGAAGGGAAAAGGTTCATCAGCAGGGGCTCATTGTTACTAGCAGGGCACAGGCATCAGTTTTGAGGTTCCCGTGCAAACATTGGAGGTGGCTTTTATGCACAGGGTGGAATTCCTCTGTCCCCTCTCACCATTCATTCACCATGTCCCCTGTTCACATTCATTTCTTGGAGGAGAAAAAGACTGTGGACTCTTCCTTCTGAGTGAGCTGGTCTTTGTCCACCTGGGAGATGCTTTCAGTTGAGATCTACCCATCATTCTTAGTGCAGCTCAACAAGCTTCCACAGCACGTAGGGCTATTTGCTCTATAAAGCTGTGTTTATTAAAGTACATCTTATGACAATCAAATCAGTAATCTAGGAAATTTCTTCTCTGAGTACCTAAGTCATTTTTATGTCATAAGGCTGCACTGGTAGTACCTAACTCACTGAAGCTCTTAATAGAGCTGCTCTCCAAATCACATCAGACTCATGTTCTAGTGCCCACACCTGAACTGGAAAGAGCTCCTGAAGAAAAGAATTAAATTGTTTAGTGAGAGCAGTGGCAGGTGGAAATACCTAATGACTGCTTACATTTGCACTGTAAAAACTTTAGTAGTATTTTTAACCATGAGAAATTTAAATAGGTCTCTTTTACCTTTCTTGGAATGATAAATGAGACCAATCTACAGGTTCACAGCTGCACAGTCTGTTCTGTTGTAGATATTCCTGCAGAGTCCCCAGTAGCCACCTCAATAGGAGCAGCACGTGCATATTGAAGACAATAAAGCTTTAAAACCTGCCATAATTTGCTTTTTCCCCTCATTATGCACACACATGCACGATTAGTGTTACTGGAAATTGGTCATATCATTAGAACAAGGGAACCTTCTGTATGTGTAGGTGTAATTATAAAGAGGAAGGGGAAAAACTCTCTCTCTATATATATATAGAGTATATATATAAACTCTCTCTCTATATATATATATAACTCTATATATGGATTTTATGTATGTGATATCATATTTATATAATAATATATATAATATGATTTTATATACTATACTGCCAAATCTCTTATGACACAAACTATAGTTTTAATAATACTTTACCCAAATGTTAAGTTGGGATATGTATAAATTGAAATACTTTAATAGAATTTTTTAAGGTTTTCTTGAAAAATATTGCATTAGACAGAGGAGAATTTGAGTACAGAAGTTTCTCAATATGTTTTATATCTTTTCAGTTATCCAAATGATTTTTTTTTTGTCATTTCAGCTTCTAGGTAATAATATAAAGTTACAGAAATACCCTATGACAAGTCACATTTGTTGGACAAACAAATGCTCAAAGGATTATTGGATGAGTTATGTAAGTTTTCAATAGCTGTTTAACTAAAATCAGGATGTTCTGAAAAGGCAAATCTTCACTGGACACAAAACTAAACAAGTAATACTGTTTATCAGTATCAGCCTATTGTAATATTTTGAGTGATAAATTTCACAAAGAGTTGAAAAACCTTTAAACAGAACCTTATGATATATTTTATACACAAAGAAATGTTATGTTCACTTATAGGAAATGTAAAAATATACAAAGAAAGAATATAATCATAGGTGATATGTTTACCATTTGAACTCTGTAAAATTAACTTTTCAGTGCACAATTATGGCATATTATTCTTGGAAGATAGGGTCATGGTAGGATAATGCAAGTAGGAGGAATTCTTTTAACTGAAAGCATCATCTGTTATGACCAAATATACTTTTTTTCCCTTTTTACCTTTTGCTCTGGTCTGGTCTTTTGTCATGCTGTCCTTGTTTATAAAACCTGTCAAAATTAACTGAGAGATGAAAATTTGCCTTAAACAACTAATCTGCTGGATAGCTCATAGAAAAGTCAATAGTCCTGTCAGATTTTATCCATATCTGTGTGTGGATGGTCCTTGCCCATAAGTGAGGATCCTAATTAAACCAACCAACCAAACAAAAAATGATGTCCAACAGCTCTGTGTGCCCTGGCTGAGTGACTGAGTGGATTTTCAGAGATGAGCTGCTCCTTGCACAGTGCACATCTGCTATGTGTGTGCACATCCATGTACTTATTATCCCTAAGGTAATAGCAGCATTAGGTATCTCACTCCTGTCTTTAGGCTGGACACTTGTCCAGTAGAGACAGCCTGCTCTGTTTCCAAGAGAGCCCATTTTCACAAAGCGTGCGCTTAATTAGGGTCAGAAGAAAGTCAGCAGAAAAAAGACAAAACTAGGGATGTGAGCACCACTCAGAGTGGTAGCAGAATTGCTCCCGCACTTTTTTTTGTCAGAGCAATGGTTTAAGCACAAAGAATCTGTCATATAAAAGAACTTGTAATTGAATCAGACCACACGTGTAATACCTGGGACAAAGGTTTTATTTTTAGGAGAAATAGGGCAGTTTGAGGTATTTTGGGAAGCCATCAGTGTAAGAGTTCATGGATGATGTATGAGGAGCAATGGAATTATGAGAAAGGCCCATCAATGACACTGACAGCACCACTACAGCACTGAGGGTTTGCTCTGTCCTTGTGCTTGGGAAACTACCCTTCAGACCATTTCCTTTCCTTGTGCCTCCCCAGGGCTCGTGTTCTATTTACCCTGCCTGTGGTAGCATTCCAGGTCTATATATTCAAGCCACTTCTTCTTTCAAATAATGTCCCTTTCCTCCAGATTTCCCCAGTCCTGCTTTCACCCACCTCCTCTGCTCCACACAGCCCTACTTCTCTGGTGACACCATCCTTTCCTCCTTTCTAAGTGCAGTTTTCTGCAACTGCTGCTCTCACACAGCTTTGCCACTTCCTACTCCTTTTTTACTATAGCAGAGTTTGCTGCTGGTTTTATTATTTCTGAGGGATGCAGATCTCTGTGAGCTGGTTTTGACTTTAAAATAAAGACATAAACAATTTACTCAGAAATTTCTTTCAGCTCTAGCTGGAGAAAGCTTTGATGATCTACTGCCACAAGGTCTCTCCAAGATGCCTTTAGGGGCTGGTTTCCTAATTTTCCTCCAGGGATCACGTCCTTCACGTGTTTGTGGGGCCATCAGTTAGAGCTGAGCTAAGGCACACCTGAACACAGGGCAGGTAAAGCAGAATGATTTGAGCCATCACTGCTGGACTTCACTGAAGAGGTAAGTTTTGGATCTGGGATCTGTAAATTCCCATACCTTTGTGCCTTGTTGCCACTTTCCTTGTGTTGGTTTCTGGTTGTTGTGACTAAAGCCTAAATGCATCTGGAGGAAGAATTAGTCTCATATCCACTATGAATTCGATTTCAGCATGACTCAAACACATTTTGCTTGCATGTGTCCCTTATTACCTCCAACACGTTTCCTCCAAGCTTAAACTGACTAGTGCAAGATGAATCGCTGATAAAATATTTTAGGAATGAATATGAGAAGAAAACTCAAATTCTTTGGATAAAGAGAACAGATTCTGCCTCTCGACAGGACCATTATGGAACTGGCTTCTTTCTAACAGGTAATCTGATCAGCAACATCACCAAATGTTTAGTAATGCATCAGCTGTTGAAACACATCTGCACAATTTGGAGTTTGAGAAAGGGTTGGTTATTTAATAAAGCTACGCTCAAATGGGAGGGGATGGTTCTGTGTTCTTAACTCAGCCCTGCAAAACGCCAGCAGTGGAAATTGTTTGTTTAACAGTGGATGAATGGTATAAGAAATTCACACACACACACACACATAAATTGCAACACAATTGCCTTTGTTTTTAAAGGAATTATTTTCTTATTCATGGTTTGTTTTAATTTACTTCCTTGTAAATTATTTTTGGCAATGTCTGGTGCAATGTAGTAAGGGAAACTATGCATTTCCATGTTTGTAAACCAGGAAAACCATGTGATTGTGGACGAACAATGTCTTTCATTGTAAGTTATTTGTTTTTCTCGCTGTTACTAAGCCCTTTGTAACTACAATGGGCATTGTGATCTGAGAGAAATTTGGTGCCAGTGGTGCATTTCAATAGCTTTCCTCTACCACAAAACAGCTTTGAGGCTGTCACACAGGAGAGCTGAAGATTTCCCTTAACTGCAATCCTTGGCTAGAACTTTGAACTTCAAGAAAAGGGGAATATCAGTGGTCTAAGGAGTTGATCAAGCACATGGCATGTCTCTGATCTTACTGAAGTTGTTGTAGCCAACATAAATTACAACTTTCTGGAGGCTACTCTAAGTTAATACTGGAATGGTGGGAGTGTGTTTATAGCATCACATCGGTTTGGCTCTTCCTTTCCACTGTGCTTTTCTCAGCTGCCAGACCTTAATTATGGAAAAATATTTGTGTTGCTACCACTGCAATGAAATGTGTTCATATGAATTGACTAATAAGTCATACTGTTTAAAATCAGATTTCGGTATTTTGCTATGGGTTTGAAAAGATTTTTTATTATCTGGGCAAGAGCAAATAGCTCAATTCCAATAATACAGTGGCCTTTCTTTTGCCTGATCAAATGGCTGTGTAAATACAGACAAAATGAAATGCTTTGTCCCCAGACTTGGACTGAGTAACATCTTTATTTATAATGTGTATATTTATAGTTTGTCATACACAGATAGATTAACATTTTTGTGCAGATGTATATCTTCCTTGCTCTTATCCCCCTCTTTTATCTCTAAAAATAATTTCAAAAGGAAATAGACTTTGAAAGGGGTAAGAGGCTCTAAAAAAGGATTTAAATTCTTTTTCTTCCTCTGAAAGGAGTAGTCAGTCAAAGCTCTTGTTCAAATTAAGCTAAGAAATGTCTGAGGAGAAATTCAAACTCTCTTTCCAAACACCACAGAGCTAAGTATGGTTATTATCTGAATTTAACTCAACTCATATGAACCTTCACAGTTTTTGCCATGCTAAAGATTTTATTTTCTTTTTCAATCTAGCAATAAATTCATTAATTTATGGGCAGACCCCAGTAATATAAAGGAGTAGTTTTGTGAACTTTACAGCTCAGTTTTCCATGTTCAACACGCATTTATGATTTATTTTCTTTAAAAAAACTCACTAAACAGTCTCATAACTGTATAGTGACAGTATATCACTGAATAATTAGCCCTGTTTGAGTAACAATGAGAGAAGAAAGGAATCAGAACTCTGAATAATTATCCTTAAATTTCTGTATCTAGAAAATTATTTGAGTCTTTTTACTTTCCCCAACCTCTCCCTCCTTCCCTATCTCCTGCTCAATCCAAGAGCTGGTTTGCCTGGATGAACACATCCCTGAGTCCTCATTCTGGCTTGGATACTCTGTGGGGACAAATCTCAAGCCTCCAGGTCTCCAGTATTCTGCAAAGGGATAAGAGTAACAATTACCCACCCACTTCGCTGCAGCCCTTTCAGACTGAATCAATGTCTGGGACACATAAAGTGTTGTATAAAAATGGGAAAAAATATTTCTTCTCAACCATGCAGCCAGAATTTACACTATTTGGAGGAAAGAGGATGGCAGCATAATTACAGCCTGCACTTTTAAAAAGAGGTGCTCAGGAAGGGCACAGTCAGCAGAACAGCAGCCACATCCAGGGTATCCAAAGACCTCTGTGTTTATGGGCACTCCATGGTTAGAGGTCCTGGAAATTTTCCAGCCTTGTTCACTCCACGTCTATAAGAATGTAGAATATTTTCAATAAATACTCCTTGCACAGAAGGTATGCTTAAAATGTTTTCTCAGCACACTGCACATCCACCAGCTATTCTATGGATTTTCCTATTTCTCCTCTCCACAAAATCGTGGCTGTGTCTGATGGGCTTCCAGGGCTTTGGCATCACAGTTGGATGTTCTTCTGGCACTTTGTTCTGCCCACTGCCCTTGTCAGTGCTCCTGTGAGCCCTGTTACTGCTGATGATTGTCATATGTATTGGTCTGGATTCATACCCTCTCATTAATTCCCAGTTTAGGATGTTTATGCTGCTGTTCCAGCAGAGCCAGAGTTATCCAGTTTCTAGGAAACAGTTATTATTTATCCCTTTGGATCCTGCCTATATTGCCGTATTTCAGAATAATTTCAATTCCTGTTATATTTTCATGGAGTGGATATTTTAAGAAAAATAATTCAAAATTATGAATTGACAGGAAGGGCAACTAAATGCATAGAAAACCCAAAAAACTACAAATGGACCAAAACATTGGAACTGAATTAGAACAGACTTCAGAGAAGCTCAAATCAGAACAGGCAGCTCAACCTCTCCCAGCTACAAGCCATGTGCTTGTTTGAGCTCTCTGCAGCTTTCTGGCTTTAGATTTTTAAAGCCAGCTTGGGAGTTTAGACACCCAAATACCATTAAAATGAATAGTCATTCTGTGTCCTTTGGCCTCACAGTTCCTAATGATGTTTATGATAGTGTAATAATCTTCTGTTTGGAGGTATTCCTGTTCACATCACACAGCAATGAATTATACATCTCCCCATAGGCTAGTGTGGTATTTTTCTAATAAAAGAACAGTGATACAGCAAAAATAGTCATGATACACATATGATAAATTATTTAGATTTACCTTCTCTCACTAGAAGGCCTAAATACCAGCAGGAATGCTGTGCTCAAGAAGGATTTTTAAGAGGCAATTATTTTTTTTGCATTAGTCTCAGAAGAAAATCATCTGGGACCCAGCAGTACAGGACTGTTCAAAATGTTTCTTATAAAATTTGCCTAACAGAGATTTAGCACAAACTAAAATTTGGCTTTATAGGTATTTTATAAACTTCTCCATGGAAAGCCTGAAAACTGACCTTTGATAATGGCTAAATTCCTGCTTAAATAGTGGCTGAAGGCTCATAACACGGGCAGTTATCTAAGAGCTGGCAGTCCTTATTTTCATCTTTCACATAAGTGTAGTTGGAAAGAAATAGTGTTTAGCACTGTTTTATACAATAACCCTCCTTGTTTCATTAAAGTCAAGGGATATAAAGTGTGGATCTTATGGGCCAAGGTGAGGCTGCCTGCTCCAAGGATACAACAGATGAGTGTTTTACAAAAGAGGTATCTTTTCACACCTTCCTGGAGGAGATGAGCACTGTGGGATGTACAAGGGCATAGGCAGCCCAGGGCTAAGGCTGCCCAGGTGGTCAGAGCCTTGCCAGGGCACTGGGGGGGTTCACCAGTCCGTGAAGCCTCTAATAGAAAAACTAATAAAAAGTTACTGTAGCCCTGCACCGTTTTTCTGTACTTAATACATTTTGTTGTAGAAAGAAAGCAATTAGTTCGTCAAGAACCAAAGAGCTAAAATTTTTTAACAAATTTTTTAACAATGTTTTTCTACTTAGTGGAAATAGACTTCAATACACATTAAGGGCAGTTGTACCAAAACCCTGAGGAGATGTTGCAGATTAAGCCCTGGAAACAACCTTTGAGACAAGATTCAAAAGATATGATCAAGCATTTGATCATGTTGCAATCTCCCCATTAGTTTAAGTTTTACATTTTTGATGATGTCTGTGAATAATTGTAACACTGGTTTGTTGTTTGGTTTTTTTTGAGTTCAGGGAAAATCTGAATTTGCATTTGATTTTGTTTCTTGGGCTCTCAGACTTTGGTAAATCTTTGTGAAATAGAATTTTGGCAGCACAGCTCGACTATATAATTAACAGTGATCTTACACTCTGGACACATTTCCAATACTTTACCAGTGCAAACACTGTATGCACACACGGTGTCATATCAATGCAACTATTGTGTACTTTCAACACACACTTCGTTAAAAAAAAGGGTGTATTTTTTCATAAATACTTTCTTCTTTACCAAGTTCTTCCATGTGTATGAAACTCCCCAGGTGAATTCTTGCACACATAGAACCTTTAATATAAATTCTGTTATTGATCTTATTACTGTAGTATCTGAATGTTTCACTATCTCTTACATACTTACAATGAGAGAACCCATGGGAAATAAAGCAGTCAGAAACCTTTATCCCATCTGGGCAGGAACAAAGAGAATAAATTAAAATGTATATATAATCTTTCTTTTGGTTCTGAATTAGGTATCTGTGTACAGTGGGTGTGGGAATAGCAAGAAAGGGCATCAAAGGATGCCACCCAAGGTCCCAAAACAGGACTGATGTGGACTGGAAAGGGAAAAGCCAAGAGCAGGGTCTCCCCATGGTTTTCATGTGGATAGTTGTGACAGAGGAGCAAGACAGTGTAAAAGTTTAGAATAATTACACATTAGTCATGTCGAGGAGAAATAAATGGAAAATAATGAAAGTGATATTAAAAATTATAAATATCCTCAGATATTTATATTTATTTTCAAATGTACCTTTTAAATTAATAATTTATTTATTTTTAATAGAGAATGTTTAAATACAGAGCTATTTCTATACTGGAGTTTGCCAGAATTCTTGTAGCAATCAGTGCTTCCTTCACCTTGATTTTGGAAAGCAAATCCCACCATTCCAGGGGAAGAAACCCTGCAAAAAGCCCATTGCTAACAACCAACAGACTGATTCAGCCAGTTGGAGTTGCAGCAGGTTATATTTAACTGGAGCCAGTTAAGTTAATGCACCTTATGTACTAGAACAAAAAACAGGAAAAAGTTGTTTGGCCATTGGCTCATTTTCTTTTTCCCAAATTTCACTTTTGGAAATAATATATTAAAGCAAGCATTGTATTTTTGGGGTTATTTTAGCACAACTTTATTACATACAAATTATTGAAAAGGAAAAGAAAACCCAACATGTCAAAGCTATCCTGTCCTACACCAATTAAAAAAAACAAACCATATTCAGTACAATTCTGGTGGTCATGAGATCAGTATGAACCTTTGCTCTTGCTTCACACTTCAGTCTGAATTTTTTCCTAATTTAATGCAAAATCTTCATTGCAGAGTGATCATAAGGGTGTCAAAATACTCCAGCTAGACTAGATCTTTAGTTGCAAATTTAAATGCATCTATGAAACATATAGCTCATACCCATATAGGTTAGGATGTTATACTGCAAAGTATGCTGAGCCTCATGAGAAACTGGGTTGCAAAGCAAATGCCCAGTCATATATGTATTTACAGCAAATTGTCAAATATATATTTCAAAATATCTCTGGATGTATAAAAATAATGAAATAAAAGTAATATTTTATTTTCATACTTACACTAAAAATAGCTCTTGCCACTTCTTTACGAGGAGAAACAGCCTGAGAGAACACAGTGAATTGCTGAGTGTCACTGGTAATAGTTTTGTTCATTCATCAAAATGTAAAACTTATTTTCATACCTAATACTGTTAAGCAAGTTGATGATATATGTTCATTGTTAAACACTGGTATTTCACACAATTTTGAACTTGAAGTAGGAATGACTTTTGGATCAGAATGTATTTTATCAATCTGAGCAATTTTATTTAAAGACTGAAATATTATATCCTGTATTTTCCTTGGAACTGCATTTCAGTATAATCACTTGTGATTGTGATGTTAAGGTTTAAACAAAATCCCAAGATTCTACTCTAGCAAGTCCCATCCTGTCTCATCTTGGTTTGGATCTTGTAATTGCAGAACTGTGCAGCAGCTCAGGTGTGTGTCCTGGTACACTGTGAGGGACAACTGCACTTCCATTCATTTCCTACTTAGATCTCTCCCACCTCCAATATAATTCAATGTGCAAGAGTGACAGAAACTTTGGGGAATAGAGAGGGAATTTTCATGCTGATCCTCAATCAATTAGTGAATATAATTCATAAATGGTGCTATATACAATAAATATTTTTTTTTTTCCGAAAGCTGTAAGAATTAGATTTTTTTTCATATCTCCTCCAACTGGGTGCTAAAAAAAACTTTGATGGGAGCAGGTTTCTCCTTCTGCATTCAGGACATGCATTTTGGGGCTTGGATCTGAAATTTCAGCTGTCTACAGGTCTCCTGCAGCCTTCCAGGAGAGCTTATGCTTTTACTTTCCTGCAAAACCAGCCATGTGGCCCTGGGCCAAGGTTTCCTTGCTGAGGACTGAATGAGCCTTTCAGACACTCTTGGCGGACCTCACAGCAACACACACGTGTACCAAGAGGAAAAAATAATCATGAGGACACAGGGCAGATGAATGGACTGTGGGCCACTTCTAGTCCCCAACTTCACAAGTTCCTTGATCATTTCCTGAGCAATTATGTGAGTGTAAGACCTAACCACTGATTCCCCCCCCCCCCCC